>JAVGVS010000059.1:1869975-2074687 GCA_032718565.1 Distichodus sexfasciatus | reverse complement strand
GCCCTACACCTAACCTCCGGCAGTGCTAAAGTAGCTATTGCAGCCTGGCTTCAAGGGGTCTCGGCGTCACACCAAACCACCGTCAACAAACAAACGCAGAGGTCACATTTGGTTGTGGTGCACTGGGTGCTGTGATATGATCTGTTCACCGTGGCAAATAATCATCCACTTTAATTACAAAATGTTCTTTTGATGTAAACACAACTCCCACAATGGTTGTTGCTTCATTTAAGGTTTAACTGAAATACAATGTCACTGTCTGGTTAGTAAGTGATTTCCTCATACTCAAATGAAGCTGAGAGGCAGCGATTGATTACATCTTTATATTTCAGTGACAAGATTTTATTTGAATGGAGGCTAATTGCTGTTCAGTCAGGGATGAATGATCTGGGTCTACATTGGTTTATACACTAAACAAAGACCCCAAAATAGCCTAATGAGTATGCAGCAGGCAGCTCCCGACAACCTCATGCCATCTTACATTCTGTCTGTAAAATGAACCGGACAGACATTGACAACACTGGTGTTTGTTTTTTGTTTTTGCTTTTCACTTGATGAGTGCTTCATGTTGAGTGTGCCGAGTAAAACCGCTCTTGTCCATGTTCTTCTGACTTTGATAATCTATCAGATAGCACGCTGAGGATGACCAACAATTCATCCACCGCCTCAAAGGCAGCGCTGAGAGCTCCAGCGTGATTACACAACGCTATCTCAATATCTCATTTGTGTAGCAATGATCCATGGAGCTAAAGAATTGTTCTCTGCTTGGTGCCCCTCTGTCTGATTCATATCAAGATAATGGTGTTCAATATTGAATTTCATTTCCCAGATAACAGTTTCTGTCTCCCATGTTTCATTAATACAATACAAAGCCCAATATATATGTTACAAGAGACTGAACATCTACACATTGCCACAACACTGCTATAAAACACACAACTGTTCTGTTTCAAATTTTTTATGTAAAAGGTGAGGATCACATTATCATTTCCAGACTGTAAAACTATCAGTACAATTCTGTGCATCAACACATTGCCCCGACTGTTCTGTATTTCATTTTTAGGTAAAAAGTGGGGATCGCATCATCGTTTCCAGATTGTAAACCCTGACTGTGTACCTCCATCCCTTGACAGCTATGGAATAATGTCTGTTAGTTATCTAAACTGTTTTGCCTCTCTCTCCTCTCTAGTGATTAAATCAACAGCCAGTCATCATCTTCCCATGAGAAATCAGATTCCTGCCAAAGTCACGTTACACTGTCATCATCACCATAAGCCCCAAGGAAAGAGAAACTTCATCCAGTGGGAACATTGTGGCTATGCTATTGAATTTACTGAAATTAGTCACACTTATATTGTTGTAAGTAAGAGTTCAAGAGTGCACGTCACTGTTGACTTTAGCTCCGCATTGTTCTCATAGTTATTTGCCCTTTACACTTTCACTTACACTATGCGACATGAAGAACATACAGGAGCTTTTATCAATAACATTTATTCTTTAGTTTAAAAATGAATACCATCTAAACGTGTCTGATATGACTGGAGGAATAACTGTGGCACTTTAATGAGAGTTGTGTACGGGTTAGCATATTAACTGAGTTTATGGAAAAGCTTACCATTAATTACTTCAAAGGCAAGGTTTTTGTGGCAATAACATCAGCCTTCTTCACTCATATACTG
Source organism: Distichodus sexfasciatus (assembly GCA_032718565.1). NCBI lineage: Eukaryota > Metazoa > Chordata > Actinopteri > Characiformes > Distichodontidae > Distichodus > Distichodus sexfasciatus. Next base: position 2,073,008 of record JAVGVS010000059.1, on the reverse strand, counting down.
TTGAACTCTAGAAGACAATTGGATTGATGTGAAGTTTTAAATAATATGGATTGGTTTCACAAAAACATGAAATAATCCATACTGGTTTCACTGTTATTGCCTTGTTGTAAATAACATTTTTTTCCTAATAAAGTGAATGGCATTTACTTTAATTAAATTCATTACTGTATAAATGCATTTGTGGAGTCGCTGGAATATCCAAACAGGCAGATTTCTTTCTTAAAGTGGCCATGCAGAAGCAGATGCAACGTGATTTAAAGGTCCTCTGCTAGGCATAATAAATAGAGCCATTTTCAACCAGAGAGAAGACTGTTTATGAAGTGAGTTGCAATGCAGTCTTAGCTAAACTCAATAATAGATCTTTTGAGTGCCAGATGCTGACTGCTGTGGAACATCAAATGGAACAGGTTAATGGTGACTAGGAAATATGTGAAAGCCTTCACCATTAAAAATGCCACTCTGGATGTTCTCTTCCAATAAAAAGATGAATGATGACTCACGTCCTGTTAAATAACTGCCTGGACAAACAGGTAATGCAAGAGCAGTCAATCTCTTGCATTACCCAACACAGAGGAAAACAGCTTACCAAGATGAAAAGTTAATTGCATGCTGCTTGAGCATTATTAAAACAGAAAGATAAATGGAATACTTATCTTCTACTAGCAAGGCTGGATTTGTCTTTCAGGATATAAGCAATATATTTGGTCAACATACACGGATTCGTTTCACACGAGTAGATTATGTTTCCTTACCTTAGAAAATATTTGAAGAGGACAATTCCAAAATATTGGTCTGGTTAATTAATGTTCTTCTTGCTTCTTGTGTTGGCATTAAAATGAAAGACAGTAACATTATAAAAAAACCCTCATATTAACATATGTTGCTATAAGTCACTGTAAAATGTTTGCATTTTGGCCGGCATGAAGAATGAACAATTTGTAAATTTTATAACAATTTTGTAATAATTTTTATATTAAAAAAACCCAACTGTATATAATGATTTGATTACAACTGCCATCAGTCGTCATTTTTTGTGATCATTACTGTTGATAATCTACATTACCAATGAAAATCACTGCACCAGAAAGCAGAGGTGCAGGAACAACGGAAACATGATGGAGAAGTGAAGTTTATTATTAATAAATAAACACAAACAACTAAAAGAAACGAAACCCGCACGCTAAATATCTCCACAGAAAATTAACATTATTATTATTATTATTATTAATTTATTTTTTAATTATTATTATGCTACGTACTAAAGGAAGTCTAGAGGAAGACAAATCTACAAGACCTTCTCTTAACCCAGTGGACAGTCTCCTCCACCGAGATGAGCCTTGCTTTTATTTTTTGCTGCTATTATTAACACTTTAGTGTTTGTGCTTCAGCATGTTTACTGGTACGGGCAGAGGCTTCTGCCATCCTGGCTTTATGAAAGCCATTTTTCCTTAGTGTTAACACAGTCACAGAATTTTCCTTGTGCCAACTTGTAAAGTAATCTGTTCCATCATCCTTAATCTCACAACGTATAGTATAAAAATGAAAACTTCAAAAATCACTGGCAAATTTATATAGTTTAGTAACAATTGAGGATGCTGACACTCAGACATCAGCACACCAAATACTGTCCAAAAAGATGTGTATTACAACATTCAGGAAACAGTCAAAATGGAGAAAGACTGGAAAGTGGAAAGACAGAACAAAGGGTAATACCTGTAAATGGAGCTGGGAATTGAAAACCGGTTCTGACTCAGAAACGGTTCCAACTGATCAATTCCATCGGAATTGTACACAACGTCGCGGTACATTACATCACACTTTCTGCGACTTGACCTTCAACCACGAGGAATCATGACGCATAAATGATATTTTTCACGATGTAAACACACACGCTGCGTTTGTTAGCGCTCACGACTCTCACAGGGAAGTCCAACATTCACTAAAACCTTCCAGTTCAGTTAAATCTTCCCATTTATTACAGGACAAAACATATTTTAGCTGATAAATAACAACAACCAGCGTTCTACTCACAGTACAGACATTTACTTGATATTTATTTATTCCCGACGCTCGTCCACAGCACTATTGTGCCGCGGTTCTCATATGGAATGCCCTCATGACAAAAACGTACTGAAATTACACACTTAAGGCATTTGTTTACTGTGATACCAATCATTTCATATTCTGAGCTTTTTGTAAAATGCTTGACATTATGGCATAGCACACCTTATTTTACATCTTGGCTGGCAAGGACTGCAGATTACCTTGGATCAGCGTTTCTCAATCCCAGTCCTCGCGGCCCACAGCCCTGCACAGATTCGGTATTTCCTGCACTGCCGCACGCCGGTCCTACGTTGCTAATTAGCTAATCAGTAGCATCAGCTGTGCTGTGGGTCGGGAAACTGGAATCTGCCCAGAGCGATGGGCCGCTTAGATTTATGCCTTAGATTTATGACGCATGATCAGACTAACTCCCTAAACGCGTCTTTTAAGCATTACAGATTCTATAATCATCTAACTCGTTGACTCTTCCATATGAATATCCTTCAGACGCTGGTCTTCTCTATTTGAGCTCATTAAGGAAAAGATTATACGAGTCAGTGTTTGATCTCCACGTCGTCGGTCTTTTCACCCTTTTAGCTGCTCAGTTGACATGAAAAAATAGGATTCAGATTATAAATGCTGTTAAGGAAATGCACCAGTATCTGTGGTCTGTATCTCAAACAGAAGAGGACCGGTGTTAGAAAAGGACAAATGGACAAATTTACAACACACAATTGGCCACACATGGCGATCCCTCGCTGACGCTTTTGACAGCTGAGTGAAATATATGAAGGTGATTTTGCAAAGAGCTTGACTGACTCATACGCTGCCATCATTAATGGGAGAGAATACAAATGGGCCTTTGACATTTGAAGGTGGTGATTGTTCAAACCCACCGTAGGTTGAACTGTGTGATGACGGACCTGAGGAAACAGCTGGGTAGAAAGATCAGCCTGATGTGTCCCCAACTACAGTAACAGTCGACATAGCATTTCCAGTAAATTATACTTTTTTTTTGCTCTCGCTCTGTTTACCTGGGCATACAACCAATGACTGAGTGTGTTACTGTGTAGTTAATACACATAAAACAATCTCAAGTGCTACAAAAGCTGTTAATGTGTCTGGCCTTTTGGAAAAGGTGCCACAATAGCCACAGGTTTGCATCATCTTGCGTGTACAAATTAAAGTGAGAAAGAGAGAGAAAGAGCGAATATTTCTGATATGTTAATATACAACATTGATTTTAATATCATAAAGATTGTATACATATATTTTACTCACAACAGAGCTGAGCACAATCTCTTTTTAATGCTTGTGAAAGTGGAATTAGGTTGGGCAAGTATGGGCAATGGCTTAATGCTTTAATTCGTCGCAGACAAATCATGACAAGTATTTTAATGCGAGCTGAAAACCCCACCATAAGAACTGAGTCATTTATTCAATACAGGAGTGCAGTTGGAACTTAGTTCCTGGAACGACAGCAGTAAATTCCAAGAGACTAGTAACACAAAGGCATTTAGAGCGGCCAAAAGCACAAAACAGTTTGAAAGTTCATCTGTTGCCTTCGAATGGCATTTAAATGTATTCATTATTGCTTAACTTCCATGTAAACTCCCTCACATCAGACCCTGCACACATTACTGCAGTGATTGTATACGTCACCACTGTGAAGTTTGAACCACACAGACATTAAGACAACTTTATCCCGGTGCACTCCATTGTGAGCCGATAGGTCGTATCTGGCTTCAAGCCCAGTGCCACTTTTGCAAGTAAGGAATTTTAATGCCAGTCCATTTCCATGCATTCCACATTTGTCTGTTTATACAATTAGAAAAAGTGCTAGAAGGTAAAAGCAATTTGTTTGGCATTTTCTGCGCAGCTCTTAATCATACTGGAATTTTTCATTCCCAGGTTTATTTTTATTCTAACCAGATAACCAGAGACATGCCATGTTATCTGCATGGAAATGTAGTTTTTAAAAATCCGTCAAAGGAAACTGCAAAAATAAGTGTGATGGGTATTTAATGTGAAATGTTAAAAATATGTTATCGTACCTTGGGACAATTTCCGTTGTAAAAAGTGCTATACAAATAAAATTAAAATGTAGTGAATATACATAATTACGTAATAAGATATATGTAACGCCTTCCCCCCCCGGACTTGTTGCCCAGCTGACCACCAGAGGGCACCCCTGTCCTGTCTTGTGTCTGTATAATGTGATCTTTCAGTCATTTCCTTCTGTCCTGCCCCCTTGTTAACCCAAATTGGTTAGTTTATCTTCATCATCAGTTGCACCTGTGCTAGTTTAGATCTTTGTTCCTAGTTTCCCTGCTCTGTTTATTTCATTGGTTCAGTAGTTTGTTTGGTTTGCTTCCTACATAGTTCCCACCTTGGTTCTGTTGATCTATTAGTTTAGTCAGTTAGTATCTGTATAAATAATGAATATGAATAAGAATGTGTTCATGTTCACATGTCTTGTGCAGACATCATTTTGGGAAAATAAAATGGTTGCTTTTGGTGCGGAAGATTGTGCAGAACTACTTATTCACACTCGAATAACTACTCAGGAGTTGACAAGAGAATTGATAAGGAATTGGATTGATAGGCAGAATCGACAATAGCATTGATATTGATAGAATCTCACCAATTCCCATCCCTACGTGGTTTGGACACGGCCTAAATGAATTTTCACCATGCGGTTAGATTATAAAATGAAGTCAATAGTCTGTTGTCAACGTTCATTTCCATCTTGTAATTTAAACACTGTCTATATCCCTACTCTTGTAACTACAGTTTTTAAATAATATCTACCAGTCAGTCCAATGTGAGTTTTGTCAGGAATGGTTAAAAAATTACGCCTCGTCCACACAGACGTTCGAAATGAACGCCCTCTGAACGCCATACGCGTTTTTGCTGTGTTTTGTAGCTGGGTTCAATTGGCGTTTTCCTCGCGTTCGTTGGGATTTTGACGCCAAGAAAACGTTGCATGCAGCGTTTATTTGACGCCACCAGAACGTGCAGGTGTTAACGCCCGTGTGAACGCTTTGATTTGCTCCAATGAGCAGAAAACCGGTCGGCGTTCAGTCGGCGCTCACCTGGCGCCACAAACGCCAGAAAAACGCCTGGTTCAGACGTCCATGTGAACGAGGCCTTACATAACGTAGTTCTGGAATATGTTTTCAAAGCAGAGACAAGTTTGACCTCTGTGGTGTGAATGCCAAAGACCTTTTTGAGGGTGCGTGGTCTGTGAACATATAGAGAAAACAGCGAGTCTGTTGGAACAGCTGTCTCTCAGGCCTTGTGCAGTGCTGTGAAAACATTTATTATTCTCAACTTACAGGCCTGAGGTGGATGAAATATTGAATTCTGTTGTCATTGCCTGTGGTTAACAAAAACCTGCATAACATATGGTCTTGTTAAGCATGGACTTGTAAAGCCGAACAGCAAACAGGAGCGCTGAACATTAACCTGTTTTAATCAGAAAAATTTAGTCATCATAAAGTGGGTGTTTTCACTCATAAATGTGGTATTTAGTAACATGGACATTTATGCAAAAGCAGATCAATGTATTAAAGGTGTTCGCCTGAGGCAGGTCATGGTCAAGTTCAACGTTAATGTCACAACTCCCTCTGGACTCTACTACATCAGCCCACCCGGAGGGCACCTCTGTCCTGTCGTCTGTCTAGTGTGGTATGTCTGTCAATTTTCTCTGCCCTGCCCCTGGAGCGGTTTTGGAGCGGCATGATGGTGCAGTGGTTAGCGCTGCTGCCCCACAGCGAGAAGGTCCTGGGTTCGAGCCCCGGGTCGGCAGTGGGGCCTTTCTGTGTGGAGTTTGCATGTTCTCCCTGTGTTTGTGTGGGTCGCCTCCCACAGTCCAAAAGCATGCCATATAGGTTAACTGCTGACTCTAAATTGGCCCCGCAAGGTGTGATTGTGTTGGCGACTGCCCAGGGTTGGTCTTGTGCCCGTAGGTTCCTGGGATAGGCTCCGTGACCCCAGTTGGGATTAAGCGGTTTGGATAATGAATGAATGAATGAATGAATGTCAGGGTTTAATAGTTAGCTTAGTGTTTTCATGTGTTTCAGTTTAGTTGTTTCCTATTTAGGCCTGTTTTACCTATTTGTCTCCATCGGTCCACCGTTACTTTACGGTACACGTTAACATGCTGTATTTTTGTGCGTTTTGGAAGAGAAGCTTTTGCGTTTATTGTTCTGAGGCCATCGATCCCATTTATGTTCTTGTGTTTAAACAGGCTTGCATCGGGGCCACCATCTCCTGCGTCATGCAACGTTTGTGACTAACATTTGTCATGTTCAGAGGTGGTTAGTAACGCGCTACATTTACTCCATTACATTTACTTGAGGAACTTTTTGGATAAACTGTACTTGTAAGAGTAGTTTTAATACAACATACTTTTTACTTTTACTTGAGTATATTTGTGAAGAAATAACGCTACTTTTACTCCGCTACTTTTATTTTTTATTCATCTGTTATCCAATGCACCATCCGTTTGTTTTGTTGGAAAACTTGCTCCTAAATGACCGTTCCACCAATCAAACGGAGCTGGGCAGTCACATGACCACACACACACACACACACACACAAACCTACACACATACACCGGGCGCTTACAAATGCAAACACACAATTAATTATTTTTGAATTAATTAAAAAATCTAAATGATTAAAAGTTGGAATCTCTCTCTCTCTCTCACACACACACACACAAGCCCACAGACAGACACACACTGGACAGTTTATGCACAGACTGCCTTGTTCTTGTTTTACTGTGTAATCTCTGGCTGCTGAGCCTTGTTGTTTAAACTAAACAAGTTATGAAGTTATTACAGATTATTGTGCTGTTTATTGTGGCTGAATTAGCCTTAATTTATGTTACTTTGTATAGATTATTTTTTCAAAAATTGTTTATGTAATATTGTTTGGTAATATCCAAACACATTGTACATTGTTATTTTATATTTTTGCATATTCAATCATATGATAAACCAATTAATCTTTAATTTACTCAGAAGTTACTCAGTACTTGAGTAGTTTTTTCACAGAGTACTTTTTGCTCCTACTTGAGTAATGTTATTCTAAAGTAACAATACTCCTACTTCAGTAAGATTTTTGGCTCCTCTACCCACCTCTGGTCATGTTTCATAACATCATTTTTAATTTGCTTGCATGTGTCATGGAGGAGACCATGGGAATGTAACATTCATTCATTCATTATCTGAACCGCTTAATCCCAACTGGGGTCGCGGGCGGACCGGAGCCTATTCCGGGAATCTTCTGGCGCAAGGCGGGGAACAACCCTGAGCAGACGCCAACACACCGCAGGGCACACACACACACTCACACGGTCACACACACATTCACACCTTACGGGGCCAATTTAGAGTCGCAGATTAACCTATAGTGCATGCCTTTGGACTGCGGGAGGAAATCGGAGCGCCCGGAGGAAACCCACGCAAACACGGGGAGAGCATGGGAATGTAACAAAAAGAACACATTTTTGGAAGGGGGACTAAAGCAGCCTGAAAATGGACTGTGAAGTGCTGTGACTTGTGACACTCAAAGTGCATTATCGCCACAGGGCACGCCAGTGGGTTTTTGATGTCTTAAAGCATTTTTTTGTCAGAGTGGGAATAGACCTTGCTTGAGGGAGTAGGTGTATGTTTGGTACAGGCTTTTTCTAGTTTCCTGTTTGAACATAATGTTCACATCACAATGCTGAAACCTTGATCAGAGGATCCGCATGAATAAGTTAAAAGTCTTGTCGTCATATACTGTTTGCTTTTTTTTGCACAACAGCTAGTTCTGAACATTTTTAGTGCTTTTTATGAAATGTCCTTTGCGCAGTTATTGTGTACATTTGGAAGGTCTGCCAGGAGCTCGTTAAAATATTGAAAATCTTTTTGGAATTCAAACATTCTTTAAAGTGAAAATATATTTTCAACCATATTACATTCAATATAGTGGTAAAATCTTTTATGCAGCTATGAAATGCTTGCACATGGGAATTTAAAAAAAAAATATTGGAATTCCAAAATCAATGTCAAATATTAAGCTGTTATTATGCAGCAAGGAAGAAAGTCATTACACACGTAGCCATTTTTTACAGAAAAGTGAGTGAACACACCACAGCGCAATGTGACCTCTGCATTTGAGGTGGAGAACCTGGCACTCTGGCGTCAGGAAAACTGCCTCCAGCTGAACGTCAGCAAGACGTTGGAGCTGGTGGTGGACTTCAGCAGGAGACAACGTGACTACAGACCGCTCACCATCAACGCTGCTCCAGTGGAATACATTAAATACATTGGCGTCTACATTTCTCAGGACCTGACATGGGCTGAACATATCAATGTTCAAGTCAAGACGGCAAAGCAGCGTCTGTACCACCTTAGAAAACTGAGGAAATTTGGGGTTTCCCCTACCGTTCTGAAAGCATTCTATTCTGGCGCTGTGGAGAGCATCGTCACACAGAACATCTTGTCCTGCTACGAGAACAGCTGTGTTGAGGACCAGAAAGCCCTCCAGAGAGTGATCCGGGCAGCGGAGTGCTGCTGCACGTCAGCTCTCCCTTCCCTGCAGGACACTTACTCCAAGAGATGTAGGACCAGAGCAATTAGGAAATGGACTATTTCATCTTCTGCAATCAGGCAGAAGGTTCCGCATCATCATGGCCAAAACAGAGAGACTCAGGAGGGGTTTCTATCCTCAGGCCATCCGTCTTTTAAACCAGGACATGCCTTTTTCTAAAAAGGTTTAATTTGTCATTCCATACTGTCTCTCAACTTCATATTGTTATGATCATTTATACTGTCTGCCATATTTCACTGTCCAAAATATTACACGCTCCTACTCTGCCTGATACCATGCTACATTGTTCACTGCTGTGCAGCCGCACTCAGCACTTTAAAACATTGCCCCGGGTCTCATTGCCCCGTTATCTGTCTACAGAATAATTATGTAAACTATATAAAACTTCAGTACATATTTTTATTCATACATACATGTAGATACACCTGTATCCGGCACTTGGGTCTTAAAGTAAATTATACTCCTTGCCTTATGCACATACGAAGCTCTACTGTAATATAAGAAATAGTCTAGTTTTTAGAAGCGACTGGTTTTGCCGTGCAGAGTCACATTTGTTTTTTATCTTTATTTCCCTTATCTCCTTATTTTTAAGTTTGTTTAAGTTTGTATCTCTATTTTATTTTAATTTTTGCTTAAATTGCACGGTCAAAAGAGCGGATCAGGATACATTTCACTGCATGTTGTACCTGTTTAATTTGCATGTGACAAATAAACAATCTTGAATTTATCCCATCCACAAGGGAGCAGTGGGCAGCCAACATGCACATCGCCCGGAGAGCAGCGCTTGGGAACGGCACCTTGATCATGAGTAATTTTACTGGTCTGGGATTTGAACCAGTGACTTTCCGATCACAGGGCAAACGCCCAACTGTTACACCACCAACCGTCCCACAGTGGATAGAGTTAGTACATGGTATAGATACGGTTAGTGCCGCCACCTCACAGCAAGAAGGTTTGATCCCTGGGTCGGCCGTAGGCTCTTTCTGTGTGGAGTTTGCATGCCAAATGTCACATGTTAAATTATTGTGACGTTGTTAAATCTCTTTTGCATGGAATGCTTAGAAAATTCCTGTAACAGTTTCCGTGGGACACAAGGAATTTTGGCAGTCATTTAAAGTAGACACTGGTCTTTTCTCATTACTATCTCATGGTCAGATTTTCTTGGGCACTGCGACCACCTTAGGGTGAATTTCACATGATCCCTCTTAATGTCACATTAAAAATGACCTTATATGAACTGTGGCCATTTGTGAGACTGTATTTATTTAAAAGTGGTATTATGGGTATTATATTTTTCTCAGTAGCTGAATAGTGAGTCCCACTGGATTAAACTGCTTTAGAGGATGAAGTTAAAATTGTTTACATACTTTATATCATTTTTTACTGTTAAAAATAGATATTTTATTATTTTAGTTTTAGACACAATCATTTTATGCATTGTATAATTTAAAGGAACTACTTTGCAGAAATAAAGTTACGGTAAATGCAGTACAGAACCCTTAAACTTTAAATTCACTTTACTTTGCAGTCTTTGAGTCTCTAAAAAGCATAAAGTAAAAAGTTAAATAACTCTAGCTGGGGGCCTGTGGGAGACATTCCTGCCCCATGACGCCACAAAGGGCACTTAAAAAACTACAAAAGCTGTTAGTAAAAAAGGTGAGAAGAGTTGTGCAAAAAGCAAAATATTCCCTGGAGGAATTAGCAGTTTGGATGTAGAATAGATAATAAAAAATTACTTTTAAATGTGAAATTAATATGAATGTGTTTATGTTAAATGTTTAATAGAATATTTTTTCATGATGTAACATGGTATTTTTTGTCAAAATGTATTAGACTATAATTCGAGTTATTCAATGAGCTCTTAATCCACTTCTTGACCTTCTAAATCTGTCCTCACATTTTCTTTATGTTTAAAGTTGTAACTAGATCTGGCAGTCACTGTTAACTATCTTATGTGACAGGTTAATCGGATTTTTCAAAACATTAAATATGATTCCTAAATAGAAATACTACAAAATGAGGAACTGATTGGTTTTTTTTTTTTTTTTTTTTACATCTTTCAGTTTTCTTACACTATGATGTACATGAATTATATACATCATGTCTCACCTCACAGACAAATTCCAGACTTCCCTTACTGTACATACCGCATGACGGGCTTAAAAGGTGTTGTAATGCTCTCAGGCAGCTAGCATTAACAAAAGGTCACAGTACCCGAGCTGCTGTCCCTAAGCTGAGGAACATGGCTTTATGACTCTTAAATAGATTACAACACTGAAGGTGAACAGCTGACAGTTCACCGTTTTCAACTCATTACAGTCCCACAAATACTAATGGCTGCCCATAAGCCACAGTGTTTCCTTCTCTGTGCAGATTCATTGTGCTGTTGCCAAGGCAACAAATAGCATCATTAAACTCTGGTCCACATGGAAATGCATGTCCGTCGCAGCACATATTCAAGCTTGTCAGGATGTTTGAGCCACACATGCTGTTGCTCTTTGGCAGGAAATATATTGTAAATATTGTAGGTAATGTATATATATATATATATATATATATATATATACATTACCTACAATATTTACAATATATTTCCTGCCAAAGAGCAACAGCATGTGTGGCTCAAACATCCTGACAAGCTTGAATATGTGCTGCGACGGACATGCATTTCCATGTGGACCAGAGTTTAATGATGCTATTTGTTGCCTTGGCAACAGCACAATGAATCTGCACAGAGAAGGAAACACTGTGGCTTATGGGCAGCCATTAGTATTTGTGGGACTGTAATGAGTTGAAAACGGTGAACTGTCAGCTGTTCACCTTCAGTGTTGTAATCTATTTAAGAGTCATAAAGCCATGTTCCTCAGCTTAGGGACAGCAGCTCGGGTACTGTGACCTTTTGTTAATGCTAGCTGCCTGAGAGCATTACAACACCTTTTAAGCCCGTCATGCGGTATGTACAGTAAGGGAAGTCTGGAATTTGTCTGTGAGGTGAGACATGATGTATATAATTCATGTACATCATAGTGTAAGAAAACTGAAAGATGTAAAAAAAAAAAAAAAAAAAAACCAATCAGTTCCTCATTTTGTAGTATTTCTATTTAGGAATCATATTTAATGTTTTGAAAAATCCGATTAACCTGTCACATAAGATAGTTAACAGTGACTGCCAGATCTAGTTACAACTTTAAACATAAAGAAAATGTGAGGACAGATTTAGAAGGTCAAGAAGTGGATTAAGAGCTCATTGAATAAATCACTGGATAATAGTAAAATTCGGCTATATTGCATAGCGACACCATCCATAAGCCGAATTTAGCCAAGTTTATTTCCATAATCGTCTTTTATTTTAAACCCTTTCGTTTCTTAATTTTGTGCTCTCGAAGTTTCCACATTTGGGCTCGCGACCTAGAGAATTGCAGCTAAGTGGGGCCTGCGCGGCAAGCCATTTTGCGGCAGCTCTGGTTTGTGGCATTGATGTGGCGTATGGTAGGGGAAGCAGAAGCGAAACCACAGCGGTACAAAAGCGCGTAATGCTAGAGTTTTCTGAATTGGGGGCGAGCTGCCTGCTGACGGGGCAGAAAAACTGAAGCGGTACATGCTGTCTGTTCTTTCCACTAACGTTAGGATTTATGCTTTCGATGGTCGCATTACTTGGTGTTTACTACATGTGATGGAACAAGCTGAGATACATCGAGTACATTTGATATATCGCCCACCCCTACTTACACTGCATCACAATCCTGTGTGCTGAATTCAAATCTGGAGGCACACTTTGTCTATCACATCAAGAACTTAAGTTATATATGCAAAAATGCTTCATATAAGAAGGTTGCCCTTTTAACTAATATTGATGTTTGGAAAATGTATTTGGTAAATACATACAGAAGTTCACCTGAGACTTCAATCAAAACATAATGTACTGTTCAAACGCACTTTAGGCCCTTGCTTATCATTCTGTGTTATCATTGTGTTATCATTCTCTCATTTCACAACACACTGTACACTGTAACTGCAAAGAAGAGTTATATTTTTAGGGTTTACAGAATATTGACTGTGTGACAGCTTCTCTGTTTCTTCTCTGTTCCACTCTCTGCTATGTGGGCGTCGTTATGATATTTCACAGTATTTCGCTGTTATAAAGAAAGGGAAAAATAAAACTATTTAGCCACTTTCCATCCATCACTGGGAGAATTCAGCTGTGAACTTGAACCCGAAACTAAAATGGCTTGTTCAGGTGAGCGCCCTCTGCATCTCCATATGAAAATAATCTGAACATATTAATCATTGTCTTCATTTTAACAAATGCAACATAGATTTGATTGCAAGTGTTTTTGATCTCCCTATTCCACCCTCTTTTTCTTCACGTGACAGGATGGAACCGTTGTCAACATCCAAAGGTCTTTGCTGCACAAGAAAGTTTCATATTTCGAACTGGCTGCAAAACTTTCACAGAAATCCTTAAAGAGAACATCCCACATACCTGTATAGCTCTTTGCCTGGCTTGATTGTTTTCCCTTAATTTTGAACACTGGTGCTTTTAAAGGGTAGTTTTTATTTTCTTGCCAAACGTCTAACGTCTAATAAATATTGTAGTGTAGAAACCAACCTCTTTAAAACACATGTAACACTTTACACATATATATTAGCAAAGTTTCATCCAAATATCATGATGTGCAGCCAGGTGGAATGTTCCATGGTGAAAGAGATGTCATGGTTTATTAATACAGAACCTAATGTTCTTACAAAGATCCCATCATCCAAATGTCGTCAAAGAATCTACAAAGTAATACAGATCGTGTCTTAAAGTTCTTCCATCCACAGTGTTTGCTTGAGCCATTACATTTCAAATTTAAAGTGAAAATGGGATTTGAAGCTCAAATGTATCAAGACATGCTAAGAATAATTTCCAGTTAATCCAAATTCAGTCTTTAAAATAGAACAGTTACTTACAGAATTGGCTAAAATGGCAGATGACAGATAAAATTTTCCATGACATTTTCTGGTAGAATAGTAACTGTGCAACAGAGTTGAACTGTTGATTGATCAGGTTGTGGTATTGACAGAGATGGACAAAATTATTTTAACTTCATTACTTAAAAGAAAGTACATACAGCACAAATGTTACTCCAACATTGTCAGTGATCTGATGAGGATATAACAGAAGGGTTAGGCGGCAGTCAGACTGTTACACGATTCAGACAGGGATCTGGTTAGGATATGAGCCGAATGCCAACTTTTCATAGTCTGTCAGTGATCTGGTTAGGATGTAGCAGACGGCTACTTCGTTAGCCGTTAGCCCGTGTGGCGTGGTGGTTAACTTAATGACTGAGGCGGCGAGTAGGTAGGATTGCCACACGAATTGATCGAAGAACTCTCTTACATGAAGAGGATTACCACAAATAATCCACGTTCTAGCAACACACACTGGGTCAAAGAGACGAACAAATAACAGAGAGTACTCACAGTTGGCCTTAACAGGGTGGAAGGTGGGCTGATTGACTCTCAGCTATTAAGAACATCTTGACCGATACCTTTCATACTTCCTGAACCGCGACAGGCCACTTCCGGGTCCTACTACCGGCCGCGGGAAGCAGTGTGCGTGACAAACACAAGTGAAAGTCGTACAGTCAAAATTTACTTAAGATAAAGTAGTAAAGTACTTTTGTGAGTAGCTTTAAAACTACTGAAATATTAAAAGATACATCTTCTTTTCAATTGCATTTTCCATTATTACCTAACACTTACAATACCTAATACCTCTGACTAGCTTGTAGAAGCTGTAGAATAAGGAACTGGTAGAATGTTACAGAATGAAACAACCCAAACTGACAAAGAAAACCAGTCATTAGTTTATTTTATTAATTAATTGTAAGACTACACACCAAACAAAACAGCATGGTAGTGTTCTGACACAGCTCTGGCAGTGTGTTCACACATATATGTGTAGTAGAGGTGTGAATCTTCACTGGTCTCACGATTCGATTCGATTACGATTATCACGTCAGCGATTCGATTCGCAATGCATGCTATCAATTGTTTTTAATTACTTCACATTGCACGCAGATTGGGCATGGAATACAGATTAAGGCAGCCATAGTTGCTACTGAATTTTTATGCTACAGCCAGAAAATCACTAAGCAATGTCACTATGATACAATCCAGGGGTTTTCAACTTCTCTGCTTCTCAGACTAAGTATGGGGAGTATTTTTGTATTTACTTTTTAGATATTTGCATTAAATTAATTATCATAAAGATCAAAATAAAAGTAAACTTTGTCATCTCTGCTATATACTGTACAGATATACAGAGAGACGAGACGACGTGGCTCCAGTTTACACATTGCAACAGGAAACAGGGAAGAAAGAACAAATAGGGCTTTAGAGACAAAAAGAGTATATAAATAAAACATAAAATATGCATTTTATACTGAAATGGAGTATTCAATATGACTTTAAACTGTACTAGAAATAGAAGTAAAAAAGAGACAATTTAGATGCAGTATTAACCTACAAAAGTGAAATTGACTTTTTACCTGCTTATGTGCAAGAGGTTAGAAACCAGGTTTCAATAGAAATTGTATATCGATCTATTATTAAGAGCAGTACCTCTTAAAAACCGTCGAAACTAGCATTGAAGTTTATTGCAGATATTATAACAGCGGTGAGAGCTTAGAGTCTGTGCAATACTTTTCAATAATTTGTGCAAAAAGACTTTCTGGTTGGATTCAAGAGTAACCAGTGATATATACTTCGTTCAAATGTTCAAAATATGCCCGAATCAGTTGGAAATCTTTTGAAAAATAAAGTATTTTTTATAAATTGAGTTCAGTAGTAAAGAGGACTGCATGTCACGGTGCCTCGTGCATCATTTCAGGGGAACGGATCGCCGACTGAAAACCTCCGTTTAAAATCGATTCGAGGCTGCGTGTGATGCAGAATCGTCCACATCTGCATCGCAGTGGCATGGTGCCGTGATTAATTTCATCACCCCTAATGTGTATGTTAATCAGGAGGACAGTGCAGTAGCTGTAAATGCAGCTCACATCATCAAATCAACATTCCAACCTGCTTAAAACCCAGCTCTACACCTCTAAACTACTTGACTTTCCCACTTAAGCAACCCAATGTTCTATCAAGACAGTAAACAGCAGAACTGTAGCGAACTTGGTTTGCTCAGGTTCCAGTCTTCTAGGCGTGGCGTAGCCCTGCTGATTGCTGATGGGCTGTGCATGCCTGCCAAACAACCAGTCACCTTTTAGAAAAGGAGGAATAACATCCACTTTATCCACAGATTTGAAAAGTAACAAGTAACGAGAGCCTCGATAGAAATGTAGTGAAAAGTACTGTATTTGTCTTTCAAATGTAGTGAAATTAAGAAAGTCATAAATTTCAAGAAATGCTACTCAGGTGAAGTACAGATACTCAAAAACTCTACTTAAGTGCACTACTCACGAAAATGTACTTTCTTACTGCCCACGAAACAAACATTTCTTTTTGGTGCGTCAGGTGATTATCCAAAGGCTTAATGAAAGGATTCCTGTAGCTTCCAATGATAAAATAGGTTTGAAACACTCTGAAAAAGTAACTTCTGCTTGTACAAGGTTTCATCCAATGTACACTTCCTTTCATCAGAAGCTCTGCTCGGATCTGTGCCCTAATGCAGCTAAATAGATGCTTTCCAGGTGTTGTCTACTCTCCACTCTCCATGATAATGATCCTCACACCTCTCCCCCTCTTTCTCTATCTCTCTTTCTGTGTTTGCACACAAGGCTGTGTTAAGTCCATATGTTTTCCATCAGTGTAAATTGACAGAGTTGGGAGGGTTGTCCCAAGACTTCTGGCTGCTTAATATTCATTAGTGTCATTGGCTTGTATGCGATTCCTTTAAAAGCCAAGAAGGAGCAATGAAAAAGCATTTCTTCTTTTTTTAGGCCTGGCCACTGCTTTTATGCATTAATGTTCCCCTGCACTAGACTCCTAGGACCAGACCAGTAAAATCACTCTGGTAAAAATGTCTCTTCTCTGCCAATTTCCATCTCAATGCTCAGAAAAGGGACAATTGAAGCACAGATAACAGTGTGTTTTGCACCATGGCCAGAATAAATTATTATGGCCTGTTATTAACATATTGTTTGCAGGGAATGTAATATTTGCAAACAATTTCTAGTCGTTTCTAGATTATTTTTCCAACTCCTACAATCTTCACATCAGTGTATTGCAGAATAGTATTTATTTGCAACAATTAACATCACCCCGAACAACAAGCAAATAAACCCAATTGGGGTGTCGAAATGAATCGCATAATCGATGCACTGCAATGCAGACGTGGACGATTCTGCAGCGATACAATGGCAGACCATAATCGATTATAATGGAGGTTTTCAACCAGATGTCTGCTGCCCGCCAGTGGTCCGCGGTGGCATTACAGGTGGTCTGTGACATGCAGTCAGTTTCACTACTGAAATCACTTTTTAAATAATTCCTTTTTTCATTTTTTCAAAACATTTCCAGATGATGTGGGCATCTTTATGAATAATGAATTTAATGCAAATATTTACAAATAATCCAAAAAATACTCACTCCCACAGTCAGACTGCTTAGTGTGAGTGATAGTGCCTGCGACAGAAGCAGTTGAAAACTCCTGAAATAAATCATAATGACATTGCTTGGTGATTTTCTTGCTACGGCATAAAAATTCAAGAACATCCCAGTAGCCACTATGGATGCACGATGTACATGCAATGTGAAGTAATGTTGAAAAATTGATGGCATGCATTGTGATGCATCGAGGTATCTTATCGAATCATGAGAGGTTCACACCTCTAGTGAATACCATAGCATTTTTGCCCAATCATTCTCAAGTGTTGCTTGGTAATAGTATTATCATAAGTGTGATCTTAATTATGTCTAAGCAATCTACTTTTGGGGTCTCAGTCACCCCTTTTTGGGTATAATATTTACATTTACAGCATTTAGCAGATACTCTTATCCAGAGCTACTTACATTTCCTAACTTCAGGGACAGTTCCTCTGAGAACAACTTAGGATTAAGGGTCTTGCTCAGGGACCCGGTGTTGGTCATGCCAGAGATCCGATCCCATAACCAGGCACTACCCACAAATTCTTGGTCCAAAGGCAAGTGTCTACCACTAGGCCAACCAACACCCTATAATAAATGTAGTGGTGTAATTAAGGGAAGTTTTAACCATCACTCATTTGAAGTATTTTGGTGCTGATCAACAGGACCCATGTGTTAAGTGGTAGGATAATTGCTTCTGTCTTGGCTCTTCATGTGTCACGCATAAATCTCACCACACATCTCATCTTGAGACTCATGATTGGAGTTGCTAATTTTCGTACATATTGCTTGGATATTAGAAAATATCAAAACAGTATTAATGATGGTTTAGACTAGATCAAATGAACATAAATGGGTTAAGACAGGTAGGTCTAAAGAAAGAGAAAGAAAGACATTTACAATTACAATTGTTTAATACAAGTTATATTCCTGGGATTAAAAACAAAACACTGGATCGTTATTGGGTACATAAAATAAGATAAAAAGAACATTGTTGATAAATCAAAATGTCAGCTAACATGGAAAGATGTAGATCCAACATTTAGCCTTCTCCACCAAAATCTCTACTTTGTCTAAGGATAAACAATCTCATATGTATCTGTACCTCCAAATGGATTTCGTTGCCTATATTTTGTTTTCTCCCTCTGCTGTAGCGCCTAACTCCCTGTTCATCTAAACAACCTTACAGCTCAGACGAAGACAGCAATTACTCTAAACCAAATCAATAAAGTCAACCCTGCTGGGCCATCATGTGCGTTCCCTCTAATAAATAAAAGGAATTATGAATCGTTTCCTAGAGTCAGGAGACCACGCAAGAAGATCAGAATTTGTTGACCTGCAAAGAGGCAGCCACAATCATCCTGTAACGTTCTGAGACCCTTATCAGAAAAACTGACCTCCCTAACGGCTCATTGATATTCAGGCAGAGGGTCTTTCCCTGAAAAAGCACAAGCAAAACAGTTCTACACATATTGCTAGCCATGCGGTAAGTCATGAGGAACATGACAATGAAACATCAGGAGGAAGGGGGAAGGAAGAGGAGAGGAGAGAATTAAGTAGAGAAGTAGAAACAAGAGAACTACAGAAAATAATTGCTTTGATTGCCTGTGTTTAACATATGAACTTTTCATATATATATATAAAAACAAAAATAAATGTAGTACGTTGAAAACAAGTGAGATATTAACACTGTTTCTTTAAAGCAACAATTACACGTTATTTCAATACATGTTAATTATACACTAAAACGGTCAGAAAATCTCCTGGGGAAGTACAACTGTGGTTGATGATGTATATGTTTAAGGTCGAAGTGATATGGAACCATTCGACGATTTGTACCACGGTTGTGACTTAATTATACATTTATGTTTAGCTGCATATCGGAATCTTATTATAAAATCACTCATTGTGCATAAATAGGTAAAAAACAGATGAATATTTATAATATCAAAAGCAGCACGAACTAAGTTTAAATCTTTACACTTTGGGCCAATTTCCCAGTCGAGGATTAAGCCTTGTCTAGACTAGCTTTGAGTTTGCAATGTAAATCTCCACTGGTACTACAATTTAGTCCCAAAACAAGCTGCAACCCATGAGCCCTTTAAGTTTAACAAAATGTAAAGCACTCACGACTGATGTATGTAATTGTGTACGAAGGCTGGGGTTCCATTGTTTGCACCGCACCATTGATACGTAGCAAATTCAACATACAAATGCCACACACTGCCATCTAGTGGTCGAGTGGTGCACATGCAGAGTCTCAATCTCATCAATCCGCTGGACACATAAAGCTGCAGGACACTTAGAGTTCTCACATAGAGCTGCAGTGGCACAGGAATGGAGATGGTAAGATTTAGTGAGAGACAGTGAGTGAGTGAGTGAGTGAGTGAGTGAGTGAGAAACGGACGAGAGAGATGCCAAAAATGCCATAGGGTTCCTCAATGGATCAAACCACGGATTGTTCACTTGTAAAAAGCTGGATATGGATCTTTCTTGCATGAAGTTTTAGGTAGGTGCATTTGAATAGACGTTTATAAAACATCAATACAATAACAAGTTAGTCGATAAATTATTTCTTTTGAGACCATGTTTAAGACAGTAAAGACACCAGTGCGATGTTGAATGCAAAAGTAACAACATATCCGGCTAGGCTAAGTACTAAATGTAATTTTCCATTTTTATATTAAACGTATCTTATAATATGTATGTTGCAAGTACATGTACTCGATAATATACTTAAATGTTGGGGGAAATGTTATTCTTTCACAGAAACACGCTGAATTGCAGTACCTGTCCTTCCAAGGACGATGACCTACCCTTATCAACAAAAAACATGGTTCTTAAAGTATAAAGAAATCACCAAATTCAGATGGTGACGACCACGCTCATCACGTCGCGTGTATTCAAAGCGCAGCGCATCTCCAGCGCCTCTACGCACGATGGAAAACTTGCTCAAAATCTCCGCGTTCTGGACAGTGAATGAAACGTGGGACAACTCGAGCAGCAGGAACGAAAGCAGGGCTGGAAACCAAAGTGCGAACCCTCTAAAGCGCAACGAGGAGGTGGCCAAAGTGGAGGTGACCGTCCTCGTCCTGGTGCTGCTCTTGGCCCTGGCAGGCAACTTGTGCGTGCTGCTGGCCATCCGCATCAGCAAACACAGCCAGTCGCGGATGTACTTCTTCATGAAGCACCTGAGCATAGCCGACTTTGGTGGTGGCGTTTTTCAGTACTGCCGCAACTCATCTGGGACATTACGTTCCGCTTTTACGGTCCGGACTTTTTGTGTCGCTTGGTGAAGTACTTACAGGTGGTGGGTATGTTCGCGTCCACTTCCATGCTGGTGCTGATGTCGGTGGACAGGTGCCTCGATATCTGTCAGCCCCTGCGCTCTTTACGGCGTCGGAAGGACCACTTTTACGTGACGGCGTCGTGGATTCTGAGTCTCGTTTTCAGCGTCCCACAGGTGTGCATCTACTCCCTTAAGGACGTGGGCGACGGAGTTTATGACTGTTGGGGAGAGTTCGTGCAGCCTGGGGGGCAAAAGCCTACATCACCTGGATGTCTCTCACTATTTATGTCATCCCGTGGCTGACTAAGGCGTGTGCTGCAGGTTAATGGGGTTATGAATATGGCGAACCTGAAGCTGAAGACCAGGAGGGAGCAGGCGATTTCTCTAACTCCATGGCCGGCCAAAGGTGCTGCTCTGGCGCGCGTCAGCAGCGTAAAACTCATATCCAAAGCCAAGATCCGTACGGTGAAAATGACGTTCGTGATCGTGCTGGCTTACGTCATATGCTGGACGCCCTTTTTCTTCGTGCAGATGTGGTCGGCTTGGGATCCGAACGCTCCGAGAGAGGGTAAATGCTGACAAACACTTAGGGATTATATACTGTTGAATTAAATATGCATATTATTAATATGTGTAAAATAAAATTATTATGACTTGGGTCACACTGATAATAATTGAAATCCCTTACTTGTTTCTATGGACATGAATATTTCAGTCATACAAACATTTAAAAATCTAGTAGTAGTAGTAGTAGTAGTAGTAGTAGTAGTAGTAATAATAATAATAATAATATATCAATAATAATAATAATAATAATAATTAATCCAATTCAATTCAATTCAATTTTATTTATATAGCAATTTTATTTATAGTGACAACAGTCATTATCACAAAGCGCTTTACATATGACCGACCCAAAGCAAGCCTGAGGTGACACTGGCAAGGAAAAACTCCCTCTAGCAGGAAGAAACCTAGAGAGGAACCGAGACTTGGAAGGGGACCCCATCCTCCTCTAGACCACCTTCTTCTCTGTATATTTGTCATAAATATATCTGGGCACAAAAATCAGACCCTTTATTCCAAATGATTAGGTTCTCACAAGTGCCCAAATCCCTAACCCACACAAACCTATACATTTCACAACCCTAAATATTTGGTCTGTGTACGATCAGCCATAAACTGATTGAGCTGACAGTCCAGTGGTTTGGGATAAAGCAATACTGGGTTTTCGAATAATAGGTTTTCTCCCATTAAGATATGTGATAGGTTTGATAGTCTTTTGGGACTCATGTCTGTGTAGCTGTTCTTACCGAAAACCAAAAATAAACCTCTGACGGAGATAACGAGAGAAACTACATGGGAAAATCTCTGTACGGGAGTTCAAAGGCTCTAAACACTGGAGATTTTGCTCTAGTAAATGTAGCATGACATCAAAGAGTTTCGTCCTCATCCTTGCAGAGTCCGGAAAATAAATGTGATAACATGGCATAACTTGTCAGGAAACTTTGTGTGAAGAAGCTGTTGTCTTCCTTCACCCCAATAACAATTTCAGTAAATGCAGTGTAACACAATTCACAAACAAAATCCTGGCATGTTGCTGTAACAGATTCTAATCATTTTGTATTTATTTTATTTGCTTCATGGAAGCTTTCATGGACTGTTGAGAAAATTCAAAGCAGCTTTCACTCAAATCTCTCCATTCTAAATATTATTCTGTGGATTTAGGGGAGTTTGCTGGATGTTACCAGTGGTCTCCTGTCACAAAACTGGTTTGTCCTATAAATCAAACCAGATTCTTCTTCCCTCAGAGCCACAACAATCTAAATAAAATTATATGCTATATGAAGTGATACATACAGACAAGTCAAACTTGTACACATCTACTTTTTAGGTATATTTTTATCAGATATTTTTTGATCTAAGGATTCACACCTCTCAAAAAGTAGTTTTCAGTGATTTGTAGTTCTATAAATCTCTTGTATAAAAAGTAAACAGTAAAGAAAAGAGAACAATGAAATTTCAGCTTGAATTATGAAAAATCTGTATGTGTATACCCAAAGCAAACGTTTACTTCAGCTGCTAAGGTAAAAATGGAGCAGTTTTTAAGTCAATGTAGGGAATTCCAAACTACAAGAACTGCAGATCATGTTTTGTCTTTCAGCAATGTTTAGATGAACGCCAAGATAAAGCAATTTGAAGAGCATAATTAGATGGAGCATTGAGGCAAACTACAGCTGTAAAACGATTATCCATATTTTAGAATCAGGGCAGAGGAAATACGTGGCAGGGCTTCTGGCCAGTCGATGAAGGGTGAACATGTTATCAGAGTACATTTCCTCCAGTTTCAGTGATCTTTCAGTTACGTGACCGCTGTTTCTCTCCAGTGTCCAACAGTATTCAATATTTTTCCTCTATAAACGAAATCTGGGGCAATAAATGGAAAAGAAAAACTTTGTGTTGGTGTTCTGGTGTTTATCAAATAAGGGCAAAGGGAACACTTGATTTCCTAAAGGAATTCCAGCTCTATGTTTTACAGAAGATTCCAGATGTCTTCATCTTTGTCTGTGTTTGCAGAGATACTGTGTTGAGGGTTCAATTCTTTGGGGAGCAGCCAAGAAAACACTGCATGTTATGGGTACTGCCAAGATGCACTTTGATCCCAGTAGTGAGCTGTTGTCTTCTGCATTTTGATTTCTTCTTCTTGCATTTAGCAGGAATTCTGAATGCACTGATAACAAAATGACATATATACATTTTGGCCCATTTATTCAGACAAAGTTAACATGAATAGATCAGTATGTGCAAATGTAAACATGGTATTGAATATTTCAAACTCAAAGCTTTTTTCACAATATTCTCTAGCATCTATACACTTTCATTGTTTGACACTTTGACAATTTTTGTGATAGAGATGTAAAATCTTGCTCCATTATCTGAACGTGTTTGTTGAATGCATGACACTTTGCTGAAGCTGAGTCATACATTCAGTGTAAGACAATGGACTCCTGATAAGGGTGAGAGTCTGGTTTCCCTAATGCTGAGTGTTTAGCCTGGAGTTATTTCCTCTCTCTGCATCCACCAGCGGATAGTGATCTGACGGGTCTTTCCACAGAGGACTAGAGGCCCTTGGAAAAGCATTTGTCTTTGAAATATTGTGTATGTGTGTGTAAAGGGGATATTAGCCCTACTCTAACACAAAGCCTCAGTAGTACAGGAGCAAGGAAATAAGAGCTGCAAAATCACAGTACTGTAATTTTTCAGTTCAGCATCTCTTATTATGAATGATTTAACCAGAATAATCAAAGCAAACGCATGTAGCATATTAGGTTTCTGGAGAATGGCTGTCAGGAATAAAGGTAACTCAATATGCAATGGATCTCAAATTGTTTTTTTGTAAGATCACTGTGATCTTTTGTAAACTGTTGCTGACAAAAGCACTAAAGCGTGTTTGTTTCTTCATTTGTTTTAGCAATGCCTTTCATTATCGCCATGCTGCTGGCCAGCCTGAACAGCTGCTGCAACCCCTGGATCTACATGTTCTTTGCTGGTCATCTCTTCCGTGACCTAATGCAGCGCTGTCTGAGGACATCGCAATGCGGTCGTGGCGAGGAGCAAAGCCCAAAGAGTCACTCGACTGCAGCAGTGATGAAAAGCGCCTGTAGTCAAAGGAGCCTGACGCAGACCTCCACGACATGACACTACAGACTCACTCTGCAGCCCACTACTGTGCTAAATACAATGCCAAAGGAAAACCATGGTTGGGATGTAGTTTAGGTTTACACTACAAGGAAGAAACAGGAGGTCCATAAATGCCCCAGCCATTCAAAGTATGGTTTAAAAACACATACAGAAGCCTGAACAGACTTCAAGTCATTATTGTACACCAGTGTTCTACCATGTGACTTTATAGTCTGTAGACATTCATTCATTCATTCATTCAATTTCCAAACCGCTTTATTCCAACTGGGGTCGCGGGGGATCCGGAGCCTATCCCGGGAACTTACGGGCGCAAGGTGGGGACCAACCCTGGGCAGGGCACACACACACACACATTACAGGGCCAGTTTAGAGTCACCAATTAACCTACATTACATGCCTACATTACAACCGGAGCACCTGGAGAAAGCCCAGCATAGCATGCAAACTCCACATAGAAAGATCCTACGGGGCTTGAACCCAGGACCTTCTTGCTGTGAGGCTGAAGCGCTAAGCACTGTGCCACCGTGCCGCCCTTAAGTAGACATCAAAACCTGAAATACATATGTGCCGGGAGAACCTATACAGGGCTGAAATTATAATTATAATATAATTACAGAACACAGCCTTATTAATACAGAAGGATAATAGACAAATATTAGTTTACTCAGAACAACTTGCAACTTATTTCTTAAAATGGGTCTTGTTTTTGGACCACATACTGTAAGACACATTTTCATCTAGTTTGTTTTTACACTGGACAATAAGTAACAGCGTATCCATCATGAAACTATTCAGCAACTTACTTTTAACACAGATTTTATTCAGTGCCTCTTCAGAGACACTGAAGGGTCCAGACCAGTACAGTTTGACCCGAAACATCATAAGTCATAGTTTGTTGATTTATCTGTTGTGTATCGACCTCCTTTATACCGAGCACTCACTGGCCTCACCGTTTATTTTTGATTCATACCCTTCTCACATGCACACACTGTAAATAAATCACTGCCATGCTTTGTAGATAATGTCACAATTTCGAAAATGTGTTTATTAAGACTGTGAGGAAGAACTGCAATCCATCATAAATGTTATGAAATCTTGTAGTGAAAAGCTATGTGCTTTTTATTTGATTTGATGTTCCACATATGGTAAATGAACTGTGTAAATCACCATGGCCCGTACATTTTGTGATATAATGTTTTCCTCATTAATGGTGTATTATAATTCATCTGATTCCCACATCTGAAACACGTTTCTTATCTCTATGACTTGCCAGTGCCAAAGTTAAAATGCTACATTATCTTTTTTTCAACAAATGTGATAAAATTATATAAAATCTCAAATACAGACGTTGCACACGGTGGAGTAAAGGTGTCTATTTAAAGATCTACAAACAATTTTAGCCTCACAAGCAGTAATACTGTACAAATCATGCAACACAGAGCACATAGTCACGTTTCACACACCACACTGAATCCTTATTCATCCACCCACCAAAGTCTTGTTTTAATTATTCAAAAGTCACAACAGAAATGGGCAGTACAGAGAAGTAGAACAGTTTTTCCACCAAACACACACGTTCAGAAATATCTGTGAACAACTTGTCACAACTTCTGAGACATCATTTCCCGCGTAGACCAACAATTTGCCCTGCAAATGATATTGCGCTGACACCTAGTGTTGGGTCACAACATTACAATAAGAAAAAGTGTTCACACTTTTGAAAACAACTTGATAACAACTTTATTGTATATTTTAATTTAGAATATTTCGTAATTTACTATAACTGTACACGGAAGATGCATAATCACGGTACAGTTCTAGCATGCAAAAAATATTTTAATATAGGTCACTGATTCAGGTCAATTACGAGAGAGAGAGAGAGAGAGATCCCTAAACTGACCAAAAGTCAGGTTGATTATTCAGAGACAGTGTGGGACTTCGTGCTTCTTATTGCACACATCAGGCGGCATACTAACAAACTTCAGATATATAATCCCTTATGAATAAAGCTGCCATTTACATTTGTCAGGATTACAGATACATAATAATTCCAAATGCAGGCAAAAAAAAACCCACTTTTTGATCAGTCTAAATGTCAGATCAGCTTAATGCTTTCGGCACAAATACGCAAGAACAGCGCACTTATCTAGGAATGAAGCATGTGATACTACATCTGTCATCTGGTGCACTTGACTTTATTCGGTCGTCCAGGTAATACTGTTTACATATCTGTAATTCCGGCCTATTAATATCCACTGGTGAAACAACCTGCCTGGAGGAGTTGATTTAAATGCTAGGTGTTTCAACCAGGCCGACAGAGTCAGCGAATCAGCACAGGATTTTGGTGAGTTTTGTCCTCGTCGCTTCGGCGCGTATCTTCAGAGTTATTTCTCGTCGGTAGATGTTGCTGGATTTCCTTGAGTTGGTCGCGCGCTGCTTCCTCTTGCCGCTTCCGTCATTTTAAGGGCGCGCGCGTCACGGCAACTGTCACCACACTCGGCGCCAAAGTTTGCGGCGGCGGAGCGAGCGGCGCTGCTTCAAAATGGATGTCTAAGAGTTTTCTTGATCATCTGTCGCGGTATGTGAGAACCCGGAGTATGGCATCGAATCTCGGCTGTGAGAGTGAAGCCGTGAGCCGGCATGCCGCCGATTGTAGCAAGACTGTGAAGGTAAGTGCTGCTGCTACCTGATGCGCAACGGAAACCTTCCGCCCGTTACTGAAACGTTACAGCAGCTTCGCGATTTAATAAACGACCAGATGAAAGTCGGTCTTGTGGAAAGGAGTAATTATCTGGTGTAACGCCAGAGGGGAAGTTATAAGAAGAATGTTGGTACCTGGTTAGTTCAGTGGTCAAAGTACATTAATAGATGGTGCAGCTTGACTGTGGACTTTGAAGCTTCACAGCAAGCAGAAAAAAATAGTCTAAATGAATGTTTATCATAATAATAAGAGGATTTGTGCCTAGATTAACATACCTGCTGAGCAAGGTACACAACCTTCATGTTTCAAAGTGAAAGCAAAAGAAGAGCATTTAATCCCAACCGGTGTCATTTGATATTTTATTATTGTAAAATTGGTCACTCCAAAGGATCAATCCTAACTGTGTCCGTCTAAATCCCAGCAATCCTGGTCCTAACCCCGAAGGGCTCCTGTCCCCTATTTGGTTAAGGGAGTGTGCCCGTAAAATGTTGAACATAGAAGTTACTCTGAGTGAATGTTAAGGATTAATTGTGTACATCTTTTGTTTTGTAATTTTTCCTAGGCATCTTTTTGTCTGTGGTGATGGAGAGCCCGTCCTCGCTAGACCGGCGCCAGGCCTGGGCGCACAGCAGCCGTCGCTGGCTGACCCTTGAGGATGCTGAGCCCAGAAATCCTGGCACCTCTTTGCAACAGACACCCCCACAGCCCTCTGTGCAGGACGAGGTCTTTATGGATGGTGAGTTGTAATTTGGAAGCTTTATTAGCAGATTTAGGACGTAAAGTGATACATACTGTATGATGTTGTAGATGAGCATAAAAATGTTAATGAAGGCAGTGACTATCAGATGTGTTTACTTCATATAATGTTTCGTCTGTCCATATTTTGGCCTCTACTGAAGCTTTTATAATATGGGAAAAAAAATTAAACTTTGGCATGTACTGGACTCTCAAATGCAAATAACTTACAAATGACTGCAGAGAGTATGACAGGCCATTTTACAAGAATACAGTCATGTGTGCCTGATTTACACACTTTCCCTAAAGGATATTGTTATTGGAAGGGTTACAACTGGAAAAAGCTTCGGGTGGACAACATGCTACCACAGCATGACGCTGATGCTTGTAGATTCGTCAGGTCCATCCAATGTATGAAACAGAATTTGAAGTATGTAAAAATTAAAGACATATGTGCCACAAAGCATGTTTTTGAGTTCTGTAGTGTAATATTGCTGACATCCATTCTTATGGAAATATGCCTTGTAGGTTTAGTTACTGCTTGTGTGAAGGTTTTAGATCTTGTCAAAATCACACAGAGCCACGAGACTAAATGCTGCATGTGGATGCTGTACAATATCGGCTATGATTATTTCTAATGGTAGAACACTTGTGCCAAGAGACTGTGGGTTTAAAAGCCTTACCAGAACTACCACCACTGCGATAGTTCTCTAACTAGGAAATGCTGGATAAGAGTGTCTGATGAATAACATAAAAGTGTATATTTTATAGTCTATTTATACCTTTTATAGTGCCTTATTTGTTCCTTTTACCTTGTTTTTTGTCGTTTACACTGTAAAAATTGGAGCCACGTTGTCTCGTCTTGTCTCTGTATACTTGTACAATATATAGCAGCGATGACAAAGTTTACTTTGACTTTTGACTAAAAGTAATTTATGGTAGTAATGGTATGTGTAACAGTAAGGTATTTATATAACTATTATTGGGAACTCACCTAACACAGAAAATACATTAATAAATATATCTAACATTTGATACATTGAATATTTACAACTATAAAAAAAATTGCGAGTCATTAGGAAGTAGGAGATGGTAATATTTGATGAGCAGTAAAGCAGTAACTCTCTCACATAAAACACACACTATACATACACAAGTACATAGTGTTAACACTTGTACATATTTTCCACAGGATGCTCTACAGGAAAGATTGAAACCTGGCTCCAAGGCTGTGGGTACGTACGTACGTTTGTGTGAGTGTGTGTGTACAAGAGATTGTGAGGGAGAGCGGGCTGTCAGTGTCACAGCAAGTAGCTCACTATGGCAGAGCATTGTGTTTGCCCGTTGCAATGCAATAAAAACAAATGAATGGAAACTCTCAAGAGACATTGTCTGTTAAAGGCTATGATCCAAAAATAAATACATGCCACTTGGGAGAGGATCAAGAACCAATTCAGTGGTGCCATCAGAGAGCTTATAACTTAAAATATTATATTAAAACAAATAGCGTTGCACTATATTTAGATTTTTTTTTATTTTCAAACTTCCTTTTGTTTTCGTGGTAGATGTCCCTAGAAGTGAGCCTGTCCCAAGTGCTGCTGTTTGATCTGGCTGTTTTTGTCCTGACCGGTTCCTGTATATGTTTTCATGACTGGTCATAACAGTCTTCAATGGCATTTCAGACTGTTGTGTGTGACCAAGAATTTAGAGATAAAGTAATAAAGTAACTCTTATGTTCTCTGCCATCTTGCTGTATCGAGTAGAGAGACATTTAGAATAAAATGTTACCCAGAGAGTTGCTTTTGTAAAGGTTAGATTTTCCATGAAATGCTGTATTGTGATTCATTCGCAGTCCAGTGAGGCTTGCGTGTATTTTTATCAGAGCATCTTGCTACTTGCCGGCAGTTCGCCCACGAATCACACTGATTTAGATGTGATAAGAGCAACTGTTTCTGCATTCTCACTCTCTCTCTCTCTGTGTCTCTCTCATGCTGCTCTCATGTTTGTTTATGTGTACCTGTAGAAGTGAATCCAGTCAAGACAACCTGATTAACCTCGGTTTGGGTGAGTAGAGTGGAGGTGGGACACGAGGGCCAATTTACAGTATATTCGTTTTGGAAGCAATGTTAAAACATCCAGTGGCAATTTGCAGAATCTTTGCTGAAAGCCGGCAGCAGTTTTGAGGATGATCTGAGCCTTGGGGCTGAAGGTAAGGGAAATCCATACAATTTCAGCATTTTGTTCATATTTTGAAGACATAATCAGTTGGTATTACTACAAAACACGAAGACAATACGCCACTGTTATTATGTAAATCTAACATGTAGGTCAGGATTTTTTCCCTTCTCCATTCCATGTGAATTCCGTAGAATAACACTTGCATTGCAGTGATGTTTCCCTTGTCAAGTCTCGACTTGTTTGCCGCCTATGGTGGCCAGGTTGTTCATTTCTCCATGCACCGTGTCGCAGAACACATTTATAACAAAAGACTTACTGTGACGTCAAATGAACAGTCACTTCCGCCAAATGACATCCTTGTGCTTGGCGTTGACTTTGTGATCAGTGATTATGCACAAAGCAAGTCTGCGTTCATTTACCATGTGGAAAAAATACAGATTGTACACGTAGACTGGTGTAAATGTTTAATGAATAAATGCAGATGATAGTTATAAGTAGGGCTGCAACAACTAATCAATCAAATCGATTAATCAACTAATCAATCAAATCGAGAACCAGTGCGGTGTCCTGCTGTCACAAAAACTGAAGTAATTACGTAAAAATGCTTCATTGACACTTTTGTGATGTAAACTCATGCGCTGTTTGTTAGCGCGCACAACTCTCTGACGTAAGTCCAGCATTCACTGAAGCGTCCAGTTCAGTCAAATCTTCCCATTTATTACAGACAAAACTAATTTCTAGCTGATAAATAGCAACCAGCGCTCTACTCACAGTACAGACATTTACTTGATATTTTCAGTGTTTTTTCCTGATGCGTGTCCACCACGTTATTGTGGAACGCCATCTTGCACAAAAATGTAGTTCTAGCCCAAATGAAGTCCAGATTGGCTAAAAATGGCCAAAACTTCGATATTTCAATTAATTAGATTTTTTTTTTCCCATTTTATAATGTTAGAGAGTGAAAAATAAATACAGAAAAAACTGAAAAAAGATAGTTTGGTTTATAAAAAAATGCTGGAAATAAAATATTTCTTTCCTTTTTATGCGATTAACAATCAATTAATGAAAAAAAATCAGTAGATTAATTGATTATCAAAATAATTATTATTTGCAGCCCTAGTTGTAATCATATGTAAAGAAAATCTTTTTTTTAGCAGAAATAACCTCTTTGTAATACACACATTTACAGCCACGGCACTTGACGTTGGATCACATCATGAAGAGTTTGCGTAAGCAATGAGTTTCCTAAAATACATTGTCAATTTGCTGTCTGAAAGTCCTTTCCCAAAGTAACTTTTGATCCGTTTTCTTGAAGACACTGTCCATTGCTACTGCCTCCTCCAAAGTCTCGTCGCAAAGATTTCCACACAAGGTAAAAAAAAAAAAATCACACTTTTCCTGAAACATTTTGCACAGATCATTACAGTACTGACATTGGGTGGTTTCTTCAACATGGATTAAGCCTAGTCTTTGGATTAAGTTGCAGAACCAATGGCGATTTAGCACCGGAAGTCAAGGCTAGTCTTGACCTAGTCTTAATCGTGGACAGGGAAATTGGTCTGTGTCCACTAAATGCGATTTTTGCTTTGGCAGCGCCTATTTTTAATACAAATCCTAAGAGCTTAAGTGTTCAGAGCGCCGGGCGCCGGTGGAGACGTTTTTTACCGCCGCGCTCAGAGCACATCAAGTTGAAATTGACATCAAGTCAATTTATAGAATAGCACTGGGCTCGTCAATGTGACTGGACTTTCTCAAAATCGAGGAAGACGGTGCTACTCTCCCAGCTGTTTTCTTACACAGTTTATCTCATGCACCCAATCTCTACGTCTCAAAGACATGCGAGTATCTAGTTCCAGCGCTGCCGCTAATGCCAGTATGCGATTTCACTCCATTGTAAAGATAATCTCTTTTATGTCGGCTAAACTACCGATCTTAAAGGAACGTTGCAATGTTTCCATGAAATAGGAACGAACGCGGAAGTGCCCGATGACGCATTCCGTAACTTAGCAACAACAAGCTCGGAAAAAGCGCTCTTGAAGTCCTTTATTTTTCTCTTTTGCATATCACATACTTGGGTATCAGCAGCACTCCCCAGCAGAGGCTTAAACTGCCACTGTGCAACATGGGTCACAGTATGGCGTCCAGTGCATTCTCTGCGTCCACCAGCAGGACTGTTTCCAGGTAAGGTGTCTCCAAAACAACACGGCCTCGTTTTAGTATCTCCCACACTGCATTTGATCTCATTCTTATCTCTCTTATTCTCACCGTTTCTCCCTAGTGTGTCTGAGGTTCTGCAGATGTGCGCTGAAGACGCAGAGGAGACACTGTACCAGCTGGGCTTTGGTTGTGAGGAACCACAGGTAACTGCTCGTATCCCAGCTCGGTTCTTCACCTTCCCTTCTCAGCTCAAGGGCATCAACTTCCGCCTCTTCCTGGAGTCGCAACTCCGCCGTATTCGAGAAGAGGACCCAAGTCTATCCCTTGCAAGTAAGGAACGGTTACTTTAAAATATTTAAAAATCTTGGTAAAGCTGCCGACGTGAAGTGAGAGCATGTTTCGCCATTTCACTTTTTGTGCAGGTCGTTTCCGGCAGGTGGAGGTGTTGACGGCTATGGCCAATGCCTTCTACTCCCTTTACTCCCATGTGTCCAGGACGCCACTTCAGAAGCTCGCCCCACCCGAGTTCAGCTTTTCCCCAGCCTCTGTGGAGCGAAGCATTGGAGAGCGCTTCTTCGGAAGCGTCCGCAGCGAGCCGCGCTCACCCGTGGAACGCCTCAAAGACACAGTCTCAAAGATGTGCTTGTATACAGGCTCTCGGGGCTCAGACTCAGCCTCTCCAAACAGCTCTCCTCGCAAGCGGAACAGCCTCCCGGACGTGGTCGGAATGGTACTGGGAAACACAAAGGGTGAGGGAGGCAATCAGGAAATCCACACCAGAGTGGGGGACGCGGCGATGAACACGGCCCAGACAATGGGACATGACCGAGCCCTACAGAATGCTGAAGTGAAGGCTCACGAAAACGTCAGCGAGCCCGAGAGGGTTAGTAATGCGCACAAGGAGAGGATCCAACGTTGGTCACAGTCAGGGCTTAGAGAAGGTCCAAGAGCAAAAGCCTGCCTGTTTAAGCCTGAACACCCAGGTCCGGAATTGACACACATTCAGAAGCCAAGAAATGACAAAGACGTACATGACAGTTGCAGCACTTCCCCTTTGCATCCAGCCGCCTTGAACAAACCTGCTGACACCAAGACCCAAGTTGCCATTATTACCTATGATGTAATTTGCCCTCATGTGACGGAGAGCGTACATCAGGCACCTTACTGCTCTGACCAGCCGAACAGTACGGCCACTGGTGGCTCATCCATTGTTCAAATGCACAATCAATCTCACAGTAGAGTGCCTGACCCGAAAAAGAAGCCAACTGTCTCAGGTGATCAACCACAAATCCGCCCGCCACCCAGAAATAAGGATTTGTATGTGGGGGAAATACCTTCGGAGGGTTCGCAGGGTGACTCTGGCATCCTCTATCCCATTTCAGAAGACCGCAGTATCCGAATAGCAGGACCGTGCCGGATCACGGTCACTGGATGGGAGGATGATACCTCTGTTCCCAAGAAGGAATATGTTGAGGACAGTGCTTCTGCAGTGCTCCCTGGTGACACTCCTCAGACACATCCAGCCCTGTCAGCTGACCAGAGGTACCTCAGTCCAATAAAAACCCCAACTAGCTGCATCAAGAACATCCCCAAACTGGGCAATTCTTTTGAGCTAGAAGAGGTATGTAACTTCTTGTACTTTTAACATGCATTCTGACAGTTTTAAAAGCATTAGGTCAGTAGGTAGAAAACACCAGTTCAATCAGGGTGAGAAAAGCATGACAGTGCCAGTATTATTTTTTGTAGTACTTTTTAGATATTTACATGAATTATTCATGAAGATGCCCAAATCATCTGGAAATGTTTTGAAAAATGAAAAAAGTGATTTCAGCAGTGAAAGTGGACCGCGTCACGAACCAGCTGCTTTGCCAACGCGGACCACTAGGGGGCAGGGACCCGCCAGCTGAAAACATCCGTTATAGTCGATTATGGTCTGCCGTTGCACCGATGCAGAATCGCCCACGTCTGCGTCGCGATGCATCGATTAATGCGATGAACTTTAACACCCCTAGTGATTACACATCATACATAATGTACAGCATGTGCCAAGCAAGCGCAGAGACATCACAACTCGTTTAGTCACAACTTTTATTTACCGCGGTAAACGGTTTTCAGACAGCAGTTCGCTGCCCCCTAGTGGTCCGTGGTGGCAATGCAGCTGGTCCGTGACATGCGAGCCACTGCTGAAATTACTTTTAAAAAATTATATATTTCTCATTTTTCAAAACATTTCCAGACGATTCATGGATCTTTATGAATAATGAATTAAATACATATATCTAAAAAGTAACACAACAGAAGAAGTTGAAAACCCCTGGACTATATCATAATGACGTTGCTTTGTGATTTTCTGGCTATGTCATAAAAATTCAAGTAAAAAAGAACATCCAGGTAGTAACTATGGCTGCACGATCTACGCACATTACGTAATGTAGAAAAATTGATAGTATGCATTGTTTAAAGTTCATATTTTATATTCCATTTTTAGTTAAAAGTGTATATTTAATATTTTATTCATATACTGTCTTTTCTATGTGCCTTATTTGTTCTTTGTACTGTTAAAACTGGAGTCACGTCGTCTCGTCTCTCCTTACACTTGTACGGTATATAGCAGAGATGACAATAAACTTTACTTTGACTTGACTTTATGATGCATCGAGTTATCGTAATCGAATTGTATCGTGAGACCAGCAAAGGTTCACACCTCAAGTAAACTTTGGGCTACTATGGGCCGTAATTAAATAAAAATGTCGAATGATATTTTAGTTGTGTTTTTTGATTTTATACTGAAAAAAGTGATTGTGTTAAATCAGCTTGATATTGTCTCATATCTAATATCTCATATCTTGTCCATATAGATATAATATCATATCATGATAAAACTTGTGACTATTAAATGCACCAATTCATAGTGGTCAAAAAGTAGTAGTTTAAAGAAAAGCACATTTTTTGCACACGTCTTAAATATCATATCCTACATGATCATTTTGATTTTCTCCCTGCTGTTATAGTTCTCTTCTCTGTGTTCGTTCAGTCTTTTCATACGCCCAGTACCGCTAGACTCCTTAATAATGCATCCACCCTTTTCACATCTCCTTCCTTTCTGAGTACATATGACTCACAGCTCACACCACGTCTTTACACTTGAAGAAGCCAATGTAACTTCTACAGACTGCAGCCCTAATTAATGCCACAGCGTTTGTGCTGACGTGTGCTGTGCAGCGGGGTCGATGCGATCACATTTAATCGAGCAGAAATTACCAGTATGCTTGGTTTTGTGAATCTGTGGCGACTGAATAACCATTGCAATCACGTCTCCGTATAGGTGCAGAGTGCGGGGGAGGAAGAGAGCACATTAGCAGAGCAGTGCAGTGCACACACGCTCTCCGTTACAGCAGCAACTCCACCGAAAAGTGAGTCATACAGTAACTCTTTCTAACGTTCATGCAAAACACCGTACAGTTTTCTGAGTTTTTGAGATGCGTGACTGCTCATTGTAGTGTTTAGCACTGACTGTAATTCTCTAAGTAAAAATTGTCCACACGTTTAATTGGGCGTGTGTTAAAATTTCGATGTGTTAGGAAGGGCTGTTACTGGTTAACCACATCTTGAGTCCACATTTAGTATTCATCACACAAACTTAACAAGCTTACAGGAAAAGGAAAACCATCAAGTTAGCACATTACATTTACTGAAAACTGCCGCCGGAGGGAAAACGTACAAGCGAAAGCTGTTTTACTAAAACCCCTAATGTAATTCTCTTCCAGCTTCACCCTTAAGGGGGGACAGTTTCCAGTCAGACAGCAGTGGCTACGCTGAAGAAGACGTGCAGCACTCTCACTCTCTCTCGTCCTTAACAGAGCGATCTAGTGAAGACTGAACGAAATTAATCCCCCGTCACACCTCTGTGAGCTTTCTGCCTATCTGACCTGGGCTTTGACTTCTGTCTTTCTGCCTATCTGACCTGGGCTTTGACTTCTGTCCGAAACTACGGGGAGTCTGCTTTCTTATGCATGACAGCACATCTGTGTCTGAGCTATTTCAGTTTGCTTTTTTGTAGAGTGACTTTACTCACTAGTTTGCAAGACTTCATCAGAGGCCATCTACTGGCAGTAATGTGCAAGATCATATCTGGATATTTGTGATAAACATTGTTGGCTCCTGGTTCCAGCGCACAGCTATTTAAATGTGTTGCAGCAACTTGTTTTTTCTAATTTTATTCTGCTTCAGCTGCTTTTGACCCTGTGATAAGACAGCCTCCGCCTGTGTGACAGTGCAAGCACGCCAGATGTTTCTAATATTTATTTGTGGTTTATGATAACTTATTTATTTGCATATCAATATAATTATAGACTGATTGGAAACCAAATGTCAGCACTTTATTTGTTTGGATAAAACAACCACAATAGAATATACATTTGTTGTAAATCGATATATACAGCATTATTGTTGCTGGCTTTGTAAACTACTACAAAGATGAGCTCTTTTTTCGATATGGAGAAATAAAATCATTTGTCCATATTTTATGGGAAGAACTTTCTTATTTCTGTGGATATTTGTGGACAATCACATCTCTAAAATAGACACAGAGAATTTAAACACACAATCAGATTTAGACCCACACTGACAAATATGTATTTTAAATGCAAAACAAATAACTGACTTAAAATATAAAATGTAATCATTCTGATAACATTTAATCGCTAAATGGTTTTATGCAAACACCTTCATTTGCAGAGTTCAAACTTGCTTGGCACAACTGGAGAGGGGGCAGCGTGTCTCTGAATTGACCCAATAAAGGGGTAAACAAACAAGATAAAACATAATCATTAAAAGATCCATTGAAATCTGTCTGGTCCATCAAGACCTGGTTTTTGTAGAACTGAACGTTCAGGTGATGTTTTTAAGGAGCAGCATTCAGTTTAAATCAGACAATTCATCGAACAAACATAAAACATTAACCTGATTATAAAACTATGGCAATGGAATAAGTAATTACGTTAAAATGATGAAGGAACATCTGGACAAATTTCAGGTCAAATCAACATTAAAATTCTTCACATGGGCATAAAAAGCAAAAGCCATGTCCTTAAGTTAAAAGCATGAATGTTCTTGATGACTTTAATGATTAGGTGTGGGGTTTGGATCCCTCTCATTGGTTAAAAAAGGCTTTTCAGGCAGTTCATCTTTCCTTAGATGTCAGTGGGGTGGTCAGAAACCTTTAGGAGGGACAGGTTGGACCAGCAACATCCGGTGAGCCCTCAGCTGACCACACTGTGGGCTAAAGAGGTAAGCTTCCTAACTCCTTGCAATTCATGTTGAGGTGATCAAGGCTTTACTTCCCCCCAGCCATGATCTTGAGGTATTGGAGAGCGTTGTAGGCCGCGCTGGCCCTCGCCGCGTCCTGACTGGGGGCAAAGCCGTGGCACACGGTGATGGGCTGAGTGGATAATTCTACCAGACACTGATACAGGCCACTGAGACTGCGTTCCTCTGAAAATCACACACACACACACACACACACCGTCTCGCTTAGTTTATCTTTCCAGTAAATTCTGATTGTATTAACAGTAGAGGTCGACCGATATTGATTTTTCACGGGCTGATATCGATACCGATTATTGCTCGTTAACTGGGCGGATAACCGATATGCAACATAAAAGAAAAATGTCAAAAATGTTGAATTTTACAAACACTAAGCTCAGCTGAAACTCCTCTCTCCACTTCTCCTTCTCAGAGCTTCACGCTGCGCTCATGTGTGAATGTGATGTGAGTGACAACAAGGCTTCAGCGTTGATTGGCTATCACTCGTGTGACATACAGCCAATCAGAGACTGGCGTGGGCGGGACATTAAATGAAGCTGTGAGTCGAGAGGAAGCGTCACACAGAGAAGAGACGGTGGTGGAGCCACAGTAGCGCACCTTGTAATTACTTAATATCTGTGATGGTCAAAATTAAACACCGCAAAATGCCTAATATCGGCCCCTATAATCTGCCCGGCCTATAATCGGTCGACCCTTAATTAACAGTACCTTAATCTGACCCTCCCGCACTCCACCATGTTGTGATTGCAACTACTACAGTAAATTCAGCCAAACCCTGCAAATTCATTACTACCGTGCAATTCTGACCAATTTGCTGCAATTTCAACCAATCATTGTCGTTTCCTGCACACAGGTCAGCGAACTCACTAAGGCTGCAACTAACGATTATTTTGTTAATCGATTAATCTGCCGATTGTTTTTTTGCGATTAATTGATTATTAATCTGATAAAATGAAAGAAAAAAAAACAATTTCATTTGCAGCACTTTTTAATAAACCAGACTGTGTTCTATAAAATAGAAAAAAAAATTGATTAATTGAAAAAGAAGAATTCTTTAAGTTTTGACCATTTTTATCCAATTTGGACTCATTTTTGACTCATTTCTGGGAGATAACATTTTTGCGCAAGATGGCGTTCTACAAGAGTCCCGTCACAATAACGCGGTGGACAGTTGTTATTTTAATCGATTTAATCCAATATTTGTTGCAGTCCTAGAGCTCACTTCCTTGTTCCGTTTAGAAGGCGCAGGAAACGTGTGATAAAAACACCTCACGTTTACCTTCAAAAATAACTAAATGATTACTGGGTAATGAAAATAATAGTGCTATTGTTCCTTCATTTTAATTAATTGTCAAAGTGGGACAAAACTGCAAAATTTTCCGCAACTTTGACTCTCTCCCACAACTTAATTGCAACAAAACGCCTAAAAACACAGCAACTTTCATCACAATTTTTTTTTTTAGAAAACCTGCCGCAAAATCAGGCATTTTAGGCTACAACAATCTAAAAAAAGGGAAATCCTGGAGGGACCGCTTAATTGTAAAAATGGCTACAAAAATCCTTGTAAACCATTCTGTTTGATGGACGCTGGTACAAGGTACGAGGTTTTCGAGAAAAATGACCATTTATAAAATTTGATTTGTCGCTTTAGTGTTTTGAAACAGTGGAAGGTCTATACTGTACTGTTATGAAAAAAACTATATACGTGATTTTCTTTGAGGTGAGGAATTCAATTCCAGCAGAATGTTAAAAGTTTCTGTTTTGACCGGCCTACTTCAATATTTACGTAACCATTCGGCTGACCAGCGGAAGATATTTCTCCGAATCCATCTTTCGCCTCCCGAGTTCAGTTAACCTAACGCAGGTAGGCTATCCGCGGTGGCTGTGAATGCAGCGATATCAGAAATGCAAACGAGTCATACCGCACTAAGCTGCCTGTGAGTGCTACGGGCGAGCAGTCAACTTCAAAGCTGCAGATTTCTCCGCTTTCACTTGGCGTGACAGGAGTAAACCCGACTCTTTGAATGCTGATATCTCAAATAAGTATGTCGTCCCATTCATTCCATATAGGTATAGTTTTGAAGCTTGATTTATACCCTTTCATGAAAACATAATAGCTCAATTTTAAAAATTTAAGTATAAGTGACTGGTTTTGCTGCAGAGTTTCACAATTGTGCTTAACAAACTGTTGGCCCTGCATTAACTTCTGACTTTTTCTTTGTCTGGGTTTGTTGAGCTGTTGAATTAAGTCTAGATTTTTAACTATAAAGACACTCTGGGAAAGAAGGTCTGCTAAATGCCATAATTAAAAATGTATTAGGTGTATTTTAAATTGTAATAATTCAGTCTAATTCTCACTGGATCGATAAGTTTAGCACTTTTCAGCTGGACTCTAAAAGCCCCATTCCACACGGCGCTGGATGAAACAGTGAAGATATGTAATAACAAAAAGCTGAACAACCGCCATTAAGCCCAGCCTTTCATTCAGGTTTAGAGACCTGTGTGTATTGAATTACACCTGTTTCTATTCCTATTTTCAGTTGTTTAGCTGAAAGGTTATACCAAGATTAAAAGTAAAAACTGACCCCTGAAACTTAATGCTATGCTAGGATCTGCTTAGTAAAATGATGTCAGTTGTCTGTATATATATAATGTATGTGAGTCGCTTTTGTGTCTGTCTTTTTAGTATTCATTGCTTTCCTTTCGCCTAACCTTCCCCTCAGAAGAGTTCTAAATAGGGATGCACAATAAAGGTATTATTGGTCGATGCCGATAATGATTTTTTTCATGCTTCTATCTCCCGATACTGAGGCGGATAAATGAGGAAGGCAGAGTCGAGCGCAAAAAAGACAAGATATTTTGCTTGTCAGTTCCCCACGCGACTCAGAATTTTGCACAAAAAATAGGGCGAGCGTGAAAGCAGAGTGAGCTTAGGGTGGAGCAGTTCACATAGTGCACAAATTTTAAGAAAAGTTACTTTCTGCCCCGTAGTAATTAGCCGTCAAATAAAACAGGTGTGACACTCCATGTGCACTACCTAGTGTGTAGAGAGCCGTTAAGTTACAACCCCGACTAGAGATGCATACTATTGCATAGAAAGTATGATAAGAGCGATTTCTACCTACCATACTACATAAGGCATTAGTACGCATCAGGGACACAAGTCTATGTGAGCTCACATTCGCTACGTGATGCAAACACGCAACTCAAAAAAAAATTCACGTGTGAAGACAGAGTTGAGAACGTAAAGACTAGAGCGGTCCAGTATGCGCTCAGAAATAAGGCACAAAATACATTTTTAATACACAAACGGCGCAGGTCGGGTAAAATCCCACCTCGAGTCTGGATATGCCTGGCACAAGGCTAATTTTCTGGCCACGTACAATAAACGAGCTATAGAGTATCGGGCGGAAAATATCACAAATCTTACGTTCTTCTGAAACTGTGCCCTTTAGCAAACAAACATTACGGAGGTCAACACTGTCGCCTACCGATGTCTAGATAGCTGACGTCAAAGTGCTGTTCTTCTGAGAGGTCATGAAGAAGAGAGCAGAAGTTGGAGTTGGGCATGCCCAGAGGGTGACTCCGCAACTGCTGGATCTTTTCTCCCGCCGAGTTCCGCAAAGAGTCCCAAGTACATCCAAGAGCCTTATACTTCCCACTGTCCAGTTTGCCACCCGCGTTCTTGAGGACGGCAAGAATAGACGGCGAGAGACATAATGGATCAGCAGAGTTAGGTTGCGGTGTACAATACCTGAAACACGTTTATTCTAGCGTATAGCCATTCCTCACCATGCCAAAGGTGTCCTCCTCTGCCTCCGCCTCGTGGCTGCTGCGCATGTCCACAGGAACATCGTGGATCCGGGAGAGCATCTTCGCTGCTGCGTTCCGTTTGGCAAGCTTCTTTGATGTTCCACTGCCTGTAGCGTTTGTAATCATATCATGTGCACAGTCTTGGAAGTGAACTGACGTTATCTCACTACATATTGCACTGGTAGAACTGACCAGTTCCTCCAGGATTTCGCGGGACTTTTAGACTGTCGAGGCCTAAAATGCCTGATTTTGGCAGCTTTTCTAAAAAAGCTGATGAAAGTTGAGGTGTTTTTGTTGCAGTAAAGTTGCGGGAGCCAGTGAAAGTTGGGCGGAAAACTTTGCGATTTTGTCCCTCTATAATGATCATTTGGTTATTCATAAGGTGAACGTGAGACGCTTACATCACACGCTTTCCTCGGCGATTTCTAACGAATAAGTAAGTGACTACGACGATGGCTCAAAGCTTTGCGGGAAATGACAATGATTGGTCAAAAACTGCGGGAAAAATTGCGTGCGGTACTTATGAACTCGTGGGGATTGGCTGAATTTGTGTTAATAATTGCGATCACAACATCAATTTAAACTCTGAGGGCTTCCTGACTGATGCAATATATTCTAGTGGTTCAAAACAGTATGTACCAATATATACCCAAATATCCCAAAAGTCTCAAAACAGATGTAACCCACAAAGGCAAGAACTCTATAAAATCACTAAAAGTGTCCCGACCAGCAGATCCTTATTAAGTATGAATAAAAATTTGATCATACCGCATATCTTCTAATAGTAGTTCCAAGATTCAAAAATTATTCGGACGTGTCTGGCGCTTAAAAGGCGGTTGTTGGAGACCGGCTATTATTCGCCTCGAAGACGGAATGGTGATGGGTAAATGGGGTTCATTTGGCAGTAAAATACGGTATGGTACCGTATTTATGGCCACAAAATGTAGGCAACAACACCGGATGAACATTTCAGGATTTAATGAAATTATCAGTACAATAGTACGGTATTATTAAAGCAGTATACGGTATTACCGTAAGCATGAAAAACAGGTACGGTAGACGTCTACTGAACTTTCTAGCCAATGATACCAGCACTGGCCTGCACCAGTCCGAATTCCGCACGAAAGCGCTCATCAGAGGGCGCAGAGTTTTTCACGTGATCTTTTACTACAGACCGGTGCTTAATGGAGACCGGCTACTATTGGAGGCCGGCGTCTATTTGTCATGACATCAAATAAACCTGCACCTAAAGGTTTTCAGAGAAGTAAAAAAGCCATGAATACACCAAGTATCAGGTGACCAAGATTCACCAATGCGAGAGGTCAAACAGAGCAACGAACTCTGCATGACCACTGCCCAGTCTGACATATATGCCAATCTCTTCTGCACCATCAAAACAACAGAAAATTGTTATTGCATCATGAAAGTGAGTGATTATTTGTCGTTGTGAACACACCACAGCACAGCACACAGAGCACCACAACCAAATGTGACCTCTGCATTTGACCCATCCGTGAAGGAGCAGTGGGCAGCTAACATGGGCAGCACCCGGGGAGCAGTGTTTAGGAACGGTACCTCAGTGGTAACTTTACCGTCCCCGGATTCGAACCTGGGATCTTCTGATCACAGGGCGAACGCCCTACCCTTACGCCACCAGCTGCCCCAATCAATGCAAGAAGGTTGCCTGTTTCCTGCAGCATTATGAGGTAGGTCTCATTTACAGAAGAGAGCATGAGCACAAGGCTGACAGCACTGTAGCTAAGAGGATACACAACAGTGTTGGATGTGCTGCACATCACATTTCCCGAGTTATCTTTCAAATGATCTGCATTTTTTTGCTACAGCAGCGAGTTTAGATGGCCTTGTTTCCTGATCGCATCGATAAAGCACCCAACACACTGACAAAAGGTCTTGGTTTTTCCCTTCTCTGACCACTGCTGATAGGCAGGCCTTATAGATGACTGCGAGTAACCTGGAAGCCTTATCAAATTGGGAGCACTGGCAAACTGATATGGCTTGTGGGGAGCTCACAGCTTTATTAAATTGGCAATGCTCCAACTGATGACAAAATGAAAGACAAACAATGTACCAATCTCCACAAATCTCTCCACCCTGCAGGTCATGGTGAACTCTTTGCGATGTGCAGGTCCAGACTCTTGCGT
The DNA here is from genome assembly GCA_032718565.1 of Distichodus sexfasciatus. Taxonomy (NCBI): domain Eukaryota; kingdom Metazoa; phylum Chordata; class Actinopteri; order Characiformes; family Distichodontidae; genus Distichodus; species Distichodus sexfasciatus. Next base: position 2,029,720 of record JAVGVS010000059.1, on the reverse strand, counting down.
GACTGTGTATTCAGGTAGACGCCAACCTTTCTGCACCACCAGCTCCTATAAAAAGAAGTTAAATTAGAAATAATAGCGCTTGGTTTCCAAGTTGTTTTCCAAGGACCGAAGCCGGACGTGACGATATGCGCGCCCCCGTTTCTCAGACACCCAACCAAAGATCTCGGAGCAGCACAGAGGACCCCAAGTTCAGAATCCAAGATGGCTGCTCAGTGCAAATGCTACGATTTGGTCAGCTGTGTACATCATACAGTGTTGCTGAAGTGGATAGAGGTGTTGCTACATGAAATGCCGCGTTATGTTTCATTTATCAAGTGGCGATGCTAAACTGGCTGGTTGATGCTGCTAAAAACAAATGACTAGCCTAGTCAGCCAAACAGAATAGTGAACAGGATCAGCAACCTGAGACGGAAAATTCAGTTAAAAAGTGTAGATGTGTTAGCGTTAATATAACCCTAGACTCTTCTATCCAAGTTTAACTCTCCTGTGGGAAATGGAACGCATGCAACTTGGTTTCCACTGTGTTTTTAGCGGATATGACATTATCGCGTCAACTGAATCTCAGATCCAAAGGCAAATAGAACGCAGCATTAGTAAATATGGTTGTCATTTACAAGACACTCTTATCCAGAGCGACTAACATTTTATGTCAGGGTTTAGTCTCCCTGGAGAAACCTTGTGGCAAAATGTTATGCTCAGGTGCACAATGATGATCGTTCTAGAGGCAGGACACAGCCGCTCCATAAATAGGTGTCCAAACACTAGACCGGCATCACATTTTGGACTACATATCAGGCTATGTAAAAGCACATATATAAATAATCAACTATTTGTAAAATTCCTCACCTGCAAAGCTCCAACCGGATTACACTCAGCCTGCTGGCTGGAAGTGGAAGATTTGATCTCTGACTGAGAGCTGTGGGAACAAGAGTAGTCTCATTAATAAACTTATGCGGCAATATTGTAATAACACATTAATCTGTAATTTAAATGTGTATGTGTTTATTACTTTTTCCCTTACAAAGTTAAAGCAATACTGAAGTCAAATCTGATGTTGCCTTGCACAAATAAATGACTTGAGTAAAGACGTTTACTTTGAAAGACGTTTTCGGCCGATAACCAAAAAAACCTGACCTTAACAATTGCTCACAAAAACGCTCTCACTGATGTCTGTCATCTCACTTACAAATGCAGTTAGATTATTATTCCATATTCTATGTCCTCACCAGTCTCCCTCCATGTCTACCCCGACAAACTCGTCTCCCTCCATGCCATTCCCTCCTAATCCTGCCAGCATCCCTCCTTTCAGCATCTTCAGGGCGGCTTCTGCGGCCTTGTGTTTGGCGGCCTTCTTGCTGGGGCCCTGGCCCGTGCAGGTGATATCTCCCACAGACACGCGGAAGGTGAAGTTGGGCTGGTGGGCCTGGCCCTCGGCCTTCAGCAGGTCGTACACTGGGGTCTTGCCTATCCGCGTTCCATACTCCTGCAGCAGACTGATGGGTGTCTTTCCGGGATTCACAGCCAGCATTTGCTCAATACTGCCAGACAGAGCAGAATAAGCACCACATGGACACTCCTGTATGGTATAATAGAATTCTGCACTTTTCCTCATTTCGCTAATTCCAGAGTAAGACAAGAGGTCCGATCTCAAGAGTTTAAGAAAGATAGGGCTTTACCGGCAGACAATATACACTGTCAAATAACACAAACTTACATACGCTGCTATTTGCTGCTTGATACATATGTGGCTGGCGGACCTGGACTGTTATAGGTGTTAAATTTACACGCACTGCATTTATCCATGGTGACTTTACAGAGGGTGTGACAGTCTCCCTGGACCAATTTGGGATTAAGGGCCTTGCTTAAAGCTCAGTGGTGGTAGTCTTGAAGGTATTATAAAGATGGAATTAAACTTATGACATCTTGGTCCATAGACCACTTTTATATAAATACAGTAGGGATACGGTAAGTCAACCAATATGAGAAACTGCCTCATTTTAGCTTAAAACAATTAAAGAAAAGCAGTAATAGTGCAGAATTCAGCTTTACACTTTTATATTCTATGCACATGCAAAGTCCTTCAAGCTTATCTTTACCATTGCAGAAATGTATATATTTCACAGGTAAACAATCACCAGTATTGTGCAGCATCAGCAGTTTTCATCATTAGGCATAAAACAAAAGGTAACATTGTTCAGAAACTATTTATAAGTATGCTGCATAACACTACAGAAAACCAAGTTACTGTTACCATCACTTCTGAGTAATAACGCTAGTTTTAACAAAGAATACATACTTTTGATACATTTTGACAATATTTTTGCCTGTTTTATAGCTTTCTGTAACCGTGTGATGCTTTATCGGGACACACTCTCCCCTCACCTGGTACACCCAGAGTTTCTCTTGCAGCTACCCGGGCTTGTCTCGTCGTTCATTCCCCAATAACAGATCAGAGGTCCGCGCGTTTGTGACTATAGATACCCCCCAAATTAACAGAAGCCCCCTCGATATCATTAGCTAACAGGTTTACGTGCGGTGAAAGAAGGAACCCCCTTCCCCTGCGCTCCCTCACAATCAGCCGAGAGCCGCGTCACAACCCGCATCGCACTTTCCCTCAGTAGTAGGCCACAAACGGCACCGCAGCGGCGCTGTCACGACGTGTAGTACGTAGTAACAGCTTCTTTTCGGACGCGGCCCCAAACAAAAAGCGCGCAGGGCGCAGGGAAGCAGACTACGGTAGGACCGCAAAATCATTCATGACGCCTTCAAGTACCACAAACGTTATGAATCGATGTTATGCACAGTCTCTTCTCAAAAGTGTGTATAACGTACATAAATCAAAGCCTGTATAAAAGCTCTATCAATTTATTGAAGATCATGTTTTCTTTGCCCTTTGATTTTACGGAACGTAACAAGAAGCGTGTACTCGACAACATAACGCCACAATCAGTCTTTTAACATTATGAAACGCGTCCTAGACATGCCGGGTGCCACGGTAAAAAAAAGGCTTTCAAAATAAGAGTTCTGAAATTGACAAAGTGGTCGACGTGAAATGTCAGATATCTTCCACAAATACATAATGACGAGATATCGGAAGAGCTTTGGAGGGTATAGTTTTAACGTTTAGGGTAACGTTAGGGTATAGGGTAACGTTTATTTTTTCATATAACATTTGATAACATTTTTACTTAGCAAAAATCCCTTAAGACAAATAAGGAACTTCATATTAGGAAGGAAAGCAATACAGCTAATATTTCTAAACCAAATGTTCTGTATTTTCACATTTTATAATTTAAATTAGGATCAGCTAGTCATGTATGCTGCTATTGTTATTTGTATCTATGTCATTTTTGACAAATTGCACGTTACAATTAGTACTGTACATGCATGGGTTTAAGTCTATTTTTGGCGGTCTATTTTTTGAACATTTGTTTTCGATGTTAGGGGAGGAGAGCGTTCATTTTCTGATTAACTTTTAAAGGATCTGTGGCACCATCTGTTGGCAGAAAGAAGGCAGAAACATACCCAGAAAAGCACCTTGTCCTTATAGAACACAGTGGCAAATGTGCTCTTTTGTCCTTCTAAGGCTTTTTCACCTTCTTTATTATGCACATTAGAACGCTTTCTCTACAGGACATTAATATGTTAATGGAATGCAGATTTTAACTTTCAACCCTATCTTGTGGAAGACAGTCATGTTACAGACATTGAGGAGGTTTAATCAGTTCTGTGGTTACACTGGAGACACACGTACTAGTAGCTCTGGATTAGTTCAGCAGGCATGACCCATGACCTTACTGCTGTAAATACATTACTGGTGTCCCATTACATGTGACAACTGCACCCAACAAAGAAAGGTATGAGTTTAGTATAAGTAATATAGAATGAAGAGATTAGTTTACTTAAAAAGATTAGGAACCTTAGAATGAAAAATGTTTTAAAAATGTGAAAGCTTTTATTTCAAAAGAAAACAACAAAAGCAAGAAAAGCCCTCCTGGTCTGAAATGAATACAACCCCACATCCATTTCCACACCCAATCAGTCCCTGTGTCTCTAATAGTCTCAGTATTCTATCAAAAAAGCATTGCTGAAGAATTTTATGATTAATCTCAAATACTTTATCAAAAGCCTTTCAGTGAAAATTATTTTTCTTTCCCCCACATAAAAGTTTTACTTAAAGAAGCATCACAGTCTGTCTAAAACTTCATTTCTGAATGTTTATCCATCTAGTGTTGTCACAGCTTTCTTCTCAATGTTCTCTTTTGCCTCCTCAGCATCTTGTACATCTTTTTCTGTTTCTTCCAATACAGTAATTTCTTTGCTGGACACTTCTGTGAGCTCCACTCCTCCATGCTCCTCCTCCTCAGTCTCTACAATACGCTGTTGTTCTGGAGACTCTGCAATAGCCTCTGTCTCATTTGTGGCTAAGTCAGACTCGTGTAAATGACCTGAATCCTCTTCCACACCCTCATCTAATGCTTGTTCTTCAGGATGATTTTCTTGTTTCTCATCGGAAAGAGTCTGCATTTCTTCTACAACACTCTCCTCTACGCTCTCGTCATTACGGGTCTCTTCAGTCTCCCCATCTGTCATTCCTAAAAGATTCTGAAAGTCCTGTGCAACTGTCATCTCCCCCTCTGTCACCCTTTCTTCTTTTTTAGCTGTGACAAGTTCTGAATCCTCTAAAGGAGTCTGGACCTTCTCTGCCACAGTCTCCTTTAGGTGCTCCTCATTTTCATTTGTGATCTTGTCTGACTCTTCTATAGGAATCAGATTCTTCTCTGCCACGGACACTGCTTTTTCTTTTTCATCCTCTTCCTTCTCTTCCTCCTCCTCCTCAGCATTTTCCTCTGTTATGTTTGTCTCAGGGCCCAATTCCTTCTCTGTCACTTGCTCCTCCACATGTTGCTCAGTTACCTCTACATCCTCTGGAGCTGCATATTCCTTAGTAAATTTCTTCTTCTTTTTTGATGCTTTTTCTTTATTTATTTCATCCTCCTCTGGTACTCCTCTGGTATTAGTCATTTTTTCTTCATGTTCATCTTGTTTCTTAGTGAGTACTTCATTTTTTGCTACTGCTTCCTCAATTAATTCTTCTTCAGTCGCTTCTGGTTTCTCAGTAAATTCCTCTTCCGTTGCTCTTGATTCTTCACTGATATCTTCCTCCTGTACTTTGGTTTCCGCTTCAGAAAATTCTTCTTCAACTCTTACTTGTTGATCTGCCGTAAATTCCAGTTCTTCAGTGTGTTCTGGCTCCTCCTTGGGTTCTTGTGGCTGGTCAACTGCTGTAGCAGTTGCCTCATCTACCTCTACCTCATCTTCCTCTGTGACAGTTTCCTGACCTCCAGGCAAAACCTGAAAGCCAAACCACATAATAAGAATATATGTAGACTCTACATTAAAAAAAGAACAGTAGGTCTAGTAGAATGGTTCTTATATTGTCATACAAACAAAGTGTTACGTGATTTGAAAAATCACTACCATAATAAACTAACCAGTGCCTTAAAATTGTTGTACCTGGGTCTGTACCTCCAGCTGGGCAGTGCGATGGGAGTGAAGACTCTCTGCACTGGCTTGGTGCTCCTCTAGACTCTTGTGCAAAGTCCTGAGCTGCTCCTCAAAAGCCTGGGTCCTCTTAACTTGTTCAATTTCCAACAGATCTCTTTCAGAAAGATGTTTGGGAGTGCAATTTAGTTTTTCATGGTAAAATTGTTTTATTTATTAGAGCTGTTCTAATTTCTTGTAGAAAGTACTGTCATGCATGCCAGTGAATTGAAATGGCAAAGTTATTATCTCAGTCATGTAAACTAACTGATTCAAACTATTCATTTCACATACCTGACATCTGTCAAGTCCTGAGCAGTTGCAGCAATTTCTTCATGATTTGTCACAGATAACTCTTTGACTTCAGCAATGTCCCTCTGTTGGCCCTTCAGCTGAGCCACTAGATCATCCACAACAGAGACCTGATCATCCAGACGTGACTTGGTGACCGTAAGAGTGTCGCTGAGGCCAGATATACTAATGGATAGCTCAGAGTTAGCACTGAGGATGGTGCTGACACTCTGCTTTACAGCCTCAATCTCATCACTCTTGTTTTTCAGGATGACATTAAGAGCGGTAGTGGAGAGGCTGTTCTGTTGGAGCTCAGCAAGTTTGGAGTTCAGTTCAGTTTGCAGAGCCCAGACTTTGCTATGAAGATCTTTGGACTTGATCTGTTCAGAAGTGGCTAAGGCTACTTCAACCTGCTTCTGAGCCTTGGCGTAGGCCTCTTCCAGAGCAACGAGGCGTTCCTCAAAACCACCCACATTGACGAGCTGGAGAAAGATACAAGAATATGGATGTGTTAAATACATGCCTGATTAAGTTAAAGTTTGCCTTATTGAAACCAGCATTTAGAACCTCTTACCAACATAATCTTGCACATCCATTTAAACTGATTAATAACTTCCCCCACCCATACTGCTCAGTGCCTAGTTTGACTAATATATGCTGATCCTTATAATAACAACACAATTTCCATATTTGTAAAAAAAAATCTCTGAAGGCTAGAATAAGACAAATGGGATTGTACAGAACCAACTACAATTAAGTGCATCTTTCTTCTCACAATCCAATTCATAAATAGCTATGCAGACCTCGTGGCCAAGACTAAGTTTAAAAGCAAAAACTATAACTTTATGCCAAAGTAAAATATTACTGTCTTCATATAATATTGGGAAAAGAGCGAGGGATTGCCCTTCGCTCTCTTCTATATCTGATCTCTTGCTCTGCTTTTAAGCAAGTGTTGTCTAAAGAAACATGATCTTGACAGTGCAACTATTAATGGCCTGGACTGCTGGCCGCATTTCACAGCGCAGCACACGTTTTAAAGGCCTGGACAACATGGTCAGACTGCTCGTTTTGAATAATACAGTACACTTTACATGTTAAATAATACAACAGAAAAGGGCTGCACTTATATCCAAACCCTCTAACTGTGGGGTGCAACTGTTAAAGGTCAAAATAACTTTCCTTTCACTACATACGTATATATTAAATATAATCCTACCTGTGCGTTTCCAGTTCCCAACTGCTGCTGCAGTTTTGTAATTCTCGTCTGCAGGGACGTGAGCGTTTCCGACAGACTGTCTATAGCTGCCTGCTGCTGACTACAGAACCAACCGAGTGCTGAGCCCCCAACAGCGATGATCAGGACCAAAATAAGAGGTAGAACATACTCGTTAATTGCTCTCGGCTGTCCAGCGGGAGGCTCTAATAACAACAAACTGTCGTCCTGTTTGCCGCCGCCGCCGCCGCCGCTCTTTCCCCTGCGCCTCGCCATCGCGTTACTCCAACACAGCTGCCGTCACCAAGTGGCCCTGCGCCTCCAGGGGCTACTCTGGTCCACTCCGAAACTGTTCCCCGTCAGAATATGGGCTGGTTAAAGTCACCATTGGACGAGGAGTCCCTGACGCTTGCTGTGGCACAACGAGGCTCTCTCGAGCACAATCCGTGTGTTTGCGCGTTTCTGGCGAGTAGCACAGCAGACCATTTGCGCAGCTTTCGCCACTGAACCACCACCCACCCACGACGGCGTATTAGGGCCATTGTGGATTAAAATGAAAATGAAAAAAAAAATTGAGGGAGGTAAATTTACGAGAACAAAACTCAGAAATTCCGAGAAAGTCGAGGATTTACGAGAGGAAAGGTCAGATATTCTCTGAGATTAAAGTGGCAAATTTATGAGAAAAAAACTCGCAAATCGCGAATTTATGATTTCGGAGAATAACATACTTTTTTCTCATGAATTCGCCACTTTAATCTCAGAGTATATCTGACATTCTCTTCTCGTAAATCTACCACTTTAATCTCTGAATTTTATTGAGATGACAGCATCTGTCATCTCAGTATTTTCCTGTACATCCGGGAAAATGGCACATCAGGCTTTGGCAATCTTTTGTATATATATATATATATATATAATCTGTTTCTCATGTAAGGTTGGAGTTACCTCAGCTTTTTTATCTTGGGATTTGATATGGCATACCCTGTCTTTTAGCTCTTCGATTTCCATGCAGACAGACAAAGTCTGCTGTCTTCTTTAACTGGTTTTTACATCTTTGATTACTTTAGAATTGCAATGTAATTTTTTCCAAAAATGTTCTACATTAATGGCGACCATTCAGCAAATGTGGCAGTTTTTAGAGTAATGGTTAGGACGTTCGCCTCATTATCAGAAGGTTTGTCGGTTTAAATCCCTGACCGGTAAAGCTACCACTGAGGTACTCATGAGCAACCTACTGTCCCCAAGCACTAAGGTGCTGTCCACGTCAGGTGCCCACTGCTCTTTCACAGATGGGTCAGATCCAGAGGTCACATTTCATTGTGCTGTGCTGTGCTGTAGTGTGTTCACAACTTGATATAGGTGATTTGTCCCTATCTCTGGTTCTGTCAAGGAGCTATCAGAGTGCCCAATAATGAAAGTGAGTGATTATTTGTCATTGTGAACACAACACAGCACCGCACACAGTTCACCACAACAAAATGTGACCTCTGCATTTAATTCATCCGTGAAGGAGCAGCGGGCAGCTAACAAGTGCCCAGGGAGCAGTGCTTGGGGATGGTACCTTGCTCATGAGTACCTCAGTGATAACTTTACCAGTTCTGGATTCAAACCTGCACCCTTCTGTTCATTAGGCGAACAACCCTACCGTTACACCACCAACTGCCCAATTGAGAGAACACAAATGAAAAGTTACTAGATAGCTATAATTATGCATTCTGGTTTATCAAAAGTTAATAGAAATAAAGGTGCTCCTCAAAAAATAAGCTTTTGGCAATTGAAGACAGTGACTGAATCCATTATTAAGCAAGTGAATAATTTATAATTATATAAAGTGAATTCTTTATAATTCCAGTTTTATTTTTGTGCCTGATTATTGTAACAATATTGAAAACAACAGTGATAATATTAGCAAATGATTAATAATAAAATATAGCAAAGAACCACATTACTCGTCAATGATTTCTCACATCACAAAAACAGCATGATAGAGACATGATTAATTTCTTACTTTATTTCAATCACTTGGGTGTTAACAGTATTTATCTTTATTTTGTATTTATCTTGTTTTTCAGTTTGATGCTAATATGAGGTTATACAGTTATTGGAAAATCTGCATATCTTCCATATGCTGTTCCATATGCTCCACAGCTTCATCGTATTGTCCTCTTCTATTCTGTAATTAAGACAAAACAGAAACACTCACATTACTCCAAAAAATTAAACCTTCATAAACAGGTTTTTGGTATAGAATATGTTTACATCAACCCAGACCATCACCTCTGACTGTGAGGTTGGTGGAACATTCGGCACAGCCCAGTGGATTCTCTGCCACAACTTTGTACTCTCCTGTGTCTTTGGGACCGACCAAGAGGATGAGCATGGAGCAGACGCCACACGTGTTGGTGATTAAGTAGTTGGTATTGGTGTTGATGCTGGCGTTGTCTCTGTACCAGGTGACGTGAGGGGTGGGGTTGCCTCTCACGGCACAGCTCATGTAGCACTCGTAGCCCTGAGGAGCTGCATGTTGTTTCAGAGGCACAGTAAATCTGGGGGCCGACTTGAGGTCCAGCTTCTTTGGCTCTGGCATGTTCAGTGCTAACTTCACTAAACAATAGTAAAATATATATAAAGTATTAAATAAAAAAAATTCAAAAAGGTGCTTATTGCTTAATGTCTGAGCATTTGTTGTGATATTTGAGTAGCTGAAGCTTTCACTGTAACTACTCACTTTCCACTGGATGCTATATGAGATGCACTTGGATACTATTTAATTACCAAAAAAGGATAAGTATAATTTTTGCACAAACCTTTCTTTTTAAGGGTTCCCCATGTTGGTGCTTCTGATGGCTCAGAGAGACCCATATCATTCTTTGCAAAAACACGGAAGTTATACTCTATCCCTTGCATGATGTTGATAATGGTGAATCTGTGGTTGAAGATACGGTCTGCTACTGTGCGCCAGTTACGTTTAGCAGAATCCCGTTTCATCACCATGTAGTGGAGCCGGTCATCCCGCTTCTCATCAGGAGAGGGAGTCCATATGAGAGTTACTGTGCCCTCAACATTTTTCTCAAGCTGCACTGGGCCGGGAGGCTTAGGATCATCTGAAAATATGCAAGAGGCAAATATATATAATACTCAAACCGTGATGACAAAATAGTTGGGGACTGCTGTCATAGAGGACATAACAACATAACATTTGCCTGGTATATTATATATTTATATTACCTGTGATTCTGATTTCAACAGTAAAAGTGTCTTGCCCCACCACATTCTTGACAATGACAGTGTAAAGACCAGTGTCAGATCTTTCAGATACTGGAATCAGTAGCTGAGAACCTTTCTCAGAATTTGTGATTGTTACATGTTTGGCTACAGGCACGCCGTCCTTCAGCCACGTGATGTCTGGTAAAGGAGATGCCTGAGGGATGAACAAAATTGATATTGAAGAATAAACTTTAAATAACAGCAGCCTGAATGAGAGCAGTGTATTAGGGCTGCGATTAAATGATTATTTTGGAGTCGACTTTAGTCTGCAGTACCTACAGAAGGGGAAAGTGTTGATAGTGTTCTTAATGTTTAATTTGCTTCTACACTGAGTAAATTGCCAAAAGACTAGTGTTCTTAATTTGGCAATAACACTTCATTAATTTATAAATTAAGTTCTTATTCCACCACGCACTCCATGCTGAATGCTGGTATTTTATATGTTCGAAAAGAGCCTTTTGAGTCTTTAATTCATACGCTGAATAAAATGGGACATCAAATTCAAGTACTTAATCCTACAAATATGGGTTAAATTGACTACTTCTACAGTATTATGTATTGCATTACAGGCGATGTGAGCATATTGATGTGCACTGGAGTAACGCAAGCAAAAAAGGGAAAGAAGATGAGACAGGGCAGGTTACTCCTGTAATTCAGAAAATTGTGTTAGTATTAATTTAGAACTGTCAGAAATCGTGTGCTTAAATCAGCCGTTTAGATTTCTCTCCTACTTCTACATCACAGTAGGGGACATTTGAATAACTCCACCTCCTATCTGAGAAGCTCCCTCCACCAGGTAGAACTGCTAGCGCTTCCTGATCCACCATGTTTTCTCCCCAGCGCTAGTGTAGGAATCACAGTGAAAAAGTCTAGCGGCGGAGTGTTGTGTTGAACATGTACGGCTGTATGGATGGTCTGTACCATGTGCACCATGTGGATTATTTTCACGTGAGGTAAACTCTCGCCGTGCCATCTACACTACACCCAGTTCCGGAGTGAGGGGCGTGGCCAGAAGCGGCTCATTTGCATTTAGAAATACTAATGAGAAACAGCCTGTTCTGAAAGGGACTGAAATAGAGGAGTAAAAAGCAGGTGAAAATGCCTAATCTGAGAGGTGTTTACAGCAGACTACTGCAGAGACATGTTTAGTGGAGCTCATAGACCTGTTTAATATGGTGGAAAATATGTAGAATATGGGACCTTTAAGTGTGATGCAAGAACATGATCAATTATCGTTCGGATACAGAACAAAACAGTAGTAGGAGTCACATTATTGAACAATCACATTGTGTTTGGTAATAAGTATGTTTGTGAACTACAGTACCTCAAAGCACATGTTGACACGCACTGTATTTCCAGCTTTCACTACCATAAAGCTTTTCATCTTTCTGGAAGTGAATCTTGGCTTCACTGTAAAGACAAACATTGAGTTAAGGCACAGTGTTTGTATCATAAACCATATAACTAGGCTGCAGGTGTTCACCCTTACCAGGAGGAGGCATGGCAGTGATGTAGTTGTCAAACCCTTGTGGAAGTCCGTCTCCTCCTTCATTGGTAGCAATCACTCTTACCCAGTACATGGCCAAGGACTTTAAACCCATTACTGTGAAAGAGGTCTGGATGACTGCATTTGTATTACAGCGGCTCCATTCCAGTTGGGTTATGGGCCTGATTTCCACAAAGTACCCTTTAGCTTCATCTTCCACCGCCTTCACCACCTTTGGTTTAGTCCAGGCCAGGCACAGTGTGGTATAACTGGAGCTGGTTATTTTGAGATCTCTGACCTTAGCAGGAGGCTCTAGAATAAGAGCATGGACTGCATTATTTGTCCGGAAAAATCTCTTATAAATGCTATATTCATCCACTCGGGTCATTTAATCATTCTTACTCTGAGGGTCTCTTGCAAATACACTTTCAGAGGGGGCACTTGGTTCTCCAGGACCACATGTATTGACTGCAGTTATTCTAAATTCATACTCAGCTCCCTCCAGCACATCTTTTACTGCATATTTTTTCTCTGTGAACAAAATGAAAATCCACATGTTTCTGATTAATTTGCTTGTAGCTGGATGGTGAGGATCACTCTGAAACTAAGATTGCTTACATGCACAACTAGTAACAAGAAAAAGTTTGAAAATAGATGTAGAAATACCTCTGACAGGTTCATCAGCAGGGTTCACTTGACTCCAGAGGTTACTGCCCTTCTTCCGTTTTTCCAGATTGTAGCCGATAATACTGCCCCCTCCAGTGTTGCTTGGTGCGAGCCATGACAAATTAATGCAGTCTTTAAAGGCGCTGACCACCTTAGGAGAAGCAGGCTGACCAGGGAAAGCTGAAAAATTTACTTCCATCAAATTAAAAACAGTGGAGCGTCCTCACATAATCTTTCAACCACAAAGGATCAAGGAACACAAACCCTGTATTGTTTAGGGATTATTACAGGCATGTATAAAATATTTACTGAATTAGCATATGTATTAAAAATGACATTTAAATTCTCTACCTAATGTTCCAGCTGCAATGTCACTAGTTTCCATCATGTCACTCATGCCTTCTGAGTTCTTGGCTCTGATCCTGTAGCAGTACTTCCTACCACGATCAACGTTGGTGTCTCTGTAAATGGGCTGTCCAGGGATGTCTCCAATTTTAGTCCAGGTGTTGCGTCCCAGCTGCTGACGCTCCAGATAGTAACTGGTCACAGGACAGTTGCCATCATCCTTTGGAGGCCTCCACTTGAATTCAATAGCAGACAGAGAGCTTTCTATCACCTCTACAGGCCCTTGTGGTGGAGTTGGTTTGTCTAGAAATTCAAAAATGTTTAGAAAAGACGTTTCAAACTGTAACTTTTTATTTATTATATTTTTTAATCCGTGTTCCCAAATGACATACCAAGGACGATAAGTTTTGATGTAGCCTCGATGGTAGCAAATTCATTCTTGATTTTGATTTTTACTTCTCCAGTGTCTTTACGCTGACATTTAGTGAGACACAGCCGAGTCTGAGTTGGTGAACTCTCTATCTTGACACCGGGGGCTTTCAGAAGCTCCTCTTCATTTCTAAACCACTGCACTTTTATTGGTTCCTTGCCCGAGAATGGAAGCTTAAAAGAGGCGTTTTCACCAGCTTTTACAATGACAGGTTTTGAGAACTCGATAAGGGCATCTGCACTAATTTTTGGTGGATCTAAACAGAAAAACGTCGTAATTATGAATCGGAAAGCTAACACGACATGAGCATTTTTGCTCTAAATATACTAAATTACAAAGGTAATGATCAAAATATGTCGATTAAAGAAAAAATATATATATATTTACCTTCAATACTTAATGTGGCCTCTGATTTACGTCCGTCTGCTTCAAATCTATACACCCCTGAATTCTCTTCCTTGCAGTTCTTGATTATTAATTTGTGAACAGCCCCATCTTTGACAATGGTCACCCCTTCCTTAGAGTCCAACTGAACCATAATTTAAGCACAGGACACAGGAAAAATCGACAGTAGCGTCTCTATATTTTAATAGTGCTCATTTATGATAACATACATTGATGAAATGTACTTCTAAAGATAAAAAAGATGAAAAGTGGCAACATTTTAATGTCCACAAGTTAATGGAGACATTAAAACCTTTACCTTTTTACCATCTTTGTACCAAGTTCCAATACAGTCTGCACTACTAAGTTTGCAGGAGAATTCTGCAGACTCTCCAACATTGGCAGTGGTGTTTGACAACCCATCGAGAAAGTATGTTCCGGTTTCTGAACAAAAGCAAAAATAAAACACATAATTATTACATTTTTAACCAGCAATGAGACAACAACTGTTCTCTAAAAGGCTGCTTTAATCATTTATCTGTCATCTTTCGCTAGCCAAGATCATTTTGGGTCCTTGGGAAACATGAACACAAACCTATTTCGGTGTCAGGAACAAAGGGGACAGCTCTATTGCGTTTCTTAAGCTTCTTGTCTTCAGTTCCACTACCATCTCCAGCAGACCCATCTCCACCATTCCCATCTTTTCCTGATCCATCTTTCCCTAAGCCGTCTTTTCCTGTTGCATCACTTCCTGATCCATGTTTTCCCAACTGGTCTCCTTCCAATCCATCTTTTCCTAAACCAGTTATTTGTGATCCGTCTTTTTCTGCTCTGTCACTTCCTAATGCAGCTCCTCCTGCTCCTCCTCCTGCTCCTCCTCCTGTTCCTCCTCTTGCTCCATCTTTTCCCATCCCACCTGTCCCAGAACCAGCTCGTCCCTTTCCTTCCTCATGATGCCCACTTCCATCTCCCATCATCCCAGCTTGCTTATTATCTCCCTCAACTCCATCATTCAGCCCAGATCCACCACTGCCATCTGCCCGTGTTGCTCTGGGTGCTGTAGATTGGGCATTTTTGGCTCGTTCATCTCTCTCCCCCTGCATCTTGGCCTGCTTATCAGCCAGACTTTTAGCATCAGGTGGACATGCCTGACCTCGCCCATGGGTATTTGGATCATCTAGACATAACGTAAGAATAGAGACCAAAAGGAATTGGTAAATAATATTACATTTTATTACATTTTAATGCTTGTAAATAAGAGGTAAACTGTTATTGCAAAGGAGACCTCACCTTTAACAGACAGGGATGCTTTGCTCAACTTAATCCCAGCAATAGCTGTGTAGATGCCCTTATCCTCTGGTTTACAGTTTTTCACTACTAATATGTGAGAGAGCATGTCTTCTGACACAGTGATTTCATATTTATCTCCATGCAGAACAGACTTTTCTTTGGCACACCAGGTGATGCTTGGCACAGGACCAGATAAGACACACTCAAATCTAGCATCCTGCCCTTCAACGACCTGAGCGTTCTTCAACATGCCATCAAATTCCACATCAGGAACTAAGAAAATATGAGCAAACTTAGCTGTTATGACCAGTTTAATTAAAAGTGATTTACTCATATTTACTCATTTTAATTAAATGTGACCCGATCTGCCGTAATGAGTCGGAAGTCGGCGTTCTATTTAATCTATTAAATCAATATTTTTGATGTTTGTCAACATAATCGGCCCGTATCTAAATAAACAGAACGCCGACTTCCGACTCATTGCGGCAGATCGGGTCACAAATCAAATTCAATAAACACTAAACAATTAACAATGTGAATAACAAGTCATAATAGTCATGTTTGACTTAAAAAAATCTTTGACTTCAGGTTGGCACGGTAGCGTAGTAGTTAGTGCTGCCTTCTCACAGCGAGAAGGTCCTGGGTTCGATCCCCGGCTCGGCTGTAGGGCCTGTCTGTGTGGAGTTTGCATGCTCTTGCTGCGTTCGCTGCGGTTTCCTCCCACAGTCCAAAAGCATGCAGTATAGGTTGATTGGCGACTCTAAATTGACCCCGTAAGTTGTGAGTGAGAGTATGTTTGTGTGAGTGTGTGTGCCCTGCGGTGTGTTGGCGCCTGCCCAGGGTTGGTCTCCGCCTTGCGTCTGGGATAGTTCCCGGGATAGGCTCCGGCTCCCCCACGGACCCCGGTTGGGATTAAGTGGTTAGGATAATGAATGAATGAATGAATGAATGAATTCTTACTTTTAAGATCTGTTGAGAACATGTTGGAATCCTCAACATCCACTTGGTATAAACCAGCATCATCTGAGCACAGATTATTAATGCTAAATGTGTATTTATCACCAGATTTCTTCATATTGTGTTTGGAAGCCTCGTCCGTGCCATCTCCATAATCAATCATTTCACCATCCTGCAAAAATGATTTGAGATTTATTTGAGGTATTTAACACCTGAGTAACTACTTTTCAATATATTTCTTATATAATTGCTAGTATGTTGTGGATTTAAGAAGCTAAATCTTGCCTTGTAGAGATAGATTTTGCTGTTTGGATCCTTAATCTTCATGTCAAGTTCAAATTCAGCATCTCCATTTGGTGTTACCTCAATTTGCTTCATATTTTCAACTTTTTCAACAACCTGTAAGGACACAGTGGATGATATGTCTACTGTAACTCAGCTTCTGGTAAAAAAAAACAAACAAAAAAAAACTGCACAAATGTTCGTAAGACATATGTTCCACATCTAACAGATTCAGAAATCAAACTATAAGTCATTGATACCTTAGACTGCTCTTCTTCTCTCTCCTTCTTCACTTTGTTAAGTTGTTTTAACATCCAGCGGTAGTTAGTTACTCCAAACTCTTGACAGATGCGTTCGTAGTCTTTCTTCTGGGAACTCAATAACACATCCCAGAACTTAGGGTCGATTTCTCCTTCTTTCTTGGGTTTTTCTTTTCTCTTCTTCACCACCCTACATGTAGTAATTACCATTCCAACAAACATTTTAGTTTTCCCAAATGACTTGGAAGATATGTAGGCTTATCAGCTAATAAGAGAGTCACAAAATGGATTGTGATACATTACACAGTTTTCTTAAGCATCTTTCTGAAATCTTCGGGGTCATTTTGGGGTTTATCTTCAAATAAGAATAAGGAGGAAATTAAGAAATGAAAATTAAATGAGCAACTATCTGACAGAGATGATTATTTTTGTTCAGTACAGTCCATTTAGCTTAATTAAAGAAAAATACATTACAACGCTGTTTTAAGAATGGTATAGAGCTTCAGAGTGTTAGAATGCATTTTATGCATTTCAGATTATCTGAGCAAATCTAATCATTCCCTTTGTGCATCTTTTTACTTAAACATTAGTTTATTCAGTACTATAATACGTTATAAAGTATTTTAATATATTTTTATAACTTTATAAACCTATGAAACCCACAAACCATCTGTGTATTTTACTTATTGTATTAACAGCTATCCTGATTCCACATTCTGCAACAGTGGACTTACCTGGTTTCCTTTTCTTGAATCCAACTGAAAAATGAAAAATGAAAAATTGCAGTAAAACTGGATTTTAAAAACAATATATATTGATATTGGCATGTTCATATTAATTCCCTTTACCTTCAATAACCTTCAGCACAGCAGTAGAAACAGCTCTCCCAAATGGATTTGTAGCAAAACATTTATATGTGTCTGCTTGGTCTACACTCACACTTGGAATCTGAATGAAGACAATAAACACAATTCTACAACAGTTATTTCATCTTCAAAACACTGAACAATATGATTTCTTAACAGTAAACAAATTAAGGTGAGGTAAATTAAGAGTAAATGGAGGTTTGTATTAGTGGGTTAAAAGAGAACTTTGGTCAATTTCAACAATTAGCTCTATTGTTTGGTGTCACAAAAATTGCTGCTGCCTACACCGGCTTATGCTCCTTCTAGTGTTGGCACCCTGAACACTCTGTAATGCTAACCACTCGGGGGTCAGGTTTTAAACGTGCTCTTTGCCTCTTAACATGCTCAATATGTGATTATAAGTGCATGGCAACGTGAACTGGTTCCTTATGAGACAACACAGTGCGTATGTAACTGCAGTAGTTGTGAAAGAACAGTATAAAACAGTGTTTATTCAGGCAGTCACATGCCTCTGTTCACTCTCCTCGCTTCCGGTAAAGTCCACACCGGTCGATGCGTGATGTTTGAACTGCAAATCCTAACTAGATGAGTTGTGCAGTTCTACTATATATTGAGTCATGGCAGCCAGACAATGTAGTTACCTGTCTTTTAGTCAGGTTTCAGTTCCAAATATTCCACTTCCTCTTTTCAAGACGACGACGATCGTTTACTTCAAAGAGCCGTTTTGCTGGCGACCGACAGATCACTAATGGGCGTGCGTGAGAACTCAAGCTGTTGTTGGAGCTATGCAGGCTCAGCGGTGATATCAGGCTACGGTATCTAGGTTGCTGCATAGTCATTACTATGGACATAACCACAGCAACGCTTAATCATCATTTTTTTGGAGGAAAAATATGCTTTGGGATATGAGAGAGCTTAAGCTCGTCAGTCGACTAGAAGAGGAAGAATGAGGTTACAAGTGTGAAACTGTCTCCAAAAGGAAAGTCTATAGAGCAAATCTGACCACACTTTGAGGGAAAAGAAGGTAAAAAGAGATGCACTTGGGCTATTGATGATAAACATAATGGCGTCTTTTTGACAAATGCTGTGGTAAAAAGTGGACCTTTCCTTTTTTAAGCCCACATTTTTTAACAGGTCTTCCACATGTCTACATTACACAAAGTGGTGCTTTTTTCCCTCTCATTGTTTAAACCCCTGATCGTCTTCCAAAGTAGTAGCGTCTATTATGGTCTTCTTAGGGATAAAACATGTCTTGTGGCTGTGTCAAAATAATTTCCCTGGGATTTCCTTGATGTGCGTGTTAAGGAACAGAGCAAACTAGCATGAGGTGTATCAATTCTTAAATCATATGGTAAACAATAGTAATTTATTTGACTTCCATCTGTAGTTTGCAGCCTGTTTAGCAGTATTTTTACTGTGTATTTTACACAATATGTTGGTTGCATAATTATTTTTTTCTTTGAATACCATGGCAAGCATTGATATGTGGACTGATTATAATGGTGGGATGGGATTTTGGGGTCAATTTTGGAGGTCAGAACTGTGTTTGAAATTTGGAGTAACACAGACTTTAAAGTAGTGAATCAGTTGGTCTAGAGACAACTCGCTTTATTTTTTAGTTTTTTAGTTTGGACTATTGGATTGAACATTTTAATTTAAGGTGTGTGTGTCTCTAGTTTAAACATGCCGCTAGTGCCAGGCACCTTTAAAGAAAGTGACCTGTAAAGCCTGTAGAGTGATTGATGATTAATGAGATCTGAACATGAACTACACAAAACACACAACTGATGTACTTAAAACTGCAAGATAAAAAGTAACATTTCACCTCCAATATATATTCTCCAGCCTTTTTGTCGTATCCTGGTTTGTATTTCTCAGGATTAGACATATCTCCCTTGTTTCGGGCCCAGGTGATGGTGGGAGTAGGTTCTCCTGTTACAACGGCTTTAAAAATGGCCACTTTACCTACAGCCAGAGAGGATGAATTAGATAGACAGTGTAAAGATTTAAAATAACTTTTCACCTTCGTGATAATGTTACATATTTAAAATACACATTTTGCATTTGTAACTAATGCAAGTCAAGGAGTCCTTGTATGCACAGGCGGTCTTTTAAAGTATCCTGTCATGCAGATCAGTTTCAATGCGCACATTGAATTTGTACTGAACCGACACTGTGCTATGGGCATTACAGGCGGTACAGATTCGGTACAGGCAGTTGTAGGGAGAATATCCAGTGGATATTCATATATTCACCATATTCACAAGCCAGAGTTCCACCCCTCGCCCTAAACTGAATCAGTAACACTGTGACAAGTTTTATCGACACATGAACTGGAAGATTCGCCTGCTTCTTTGAAAACAGCTGGGTGGGAATATTTTGGGTTCCTAGTGAACTATGCTGTGATGATGGTGTGTTGGCTGTGTTTGGCAGTTTGTTGGGTATGTGTGTGGATCAGGGCCGGATTAAAGCTCTTAGTAAAGCATATAAACACATCAAATGTCTTATAAAGAAGTTCTGTCCTAGTTGCCAGCAGAGGTGGAAAAAGTACTGAAAAATTGTAATTAAGTAAAAGTATCTTTACTTTGCTTAAATTCTACTCAAGTAAAAGTAAAAGTACCCATCTAAAAATGTACTCGAGTAAAAGTAAAGTAAAAGTAAAAAAGTACTTAATTTAAAATTTGCTTTGAGTAAATGTTACTTAGTAACTTTCAATTACTTGATGTAAAAAGGACTAGTCATAAATCCAATCCAGCACTAGTTGTTTTCAGTCAACTTTTAGGCGGTATAATGTGCAAACTTTGTTCAGACTGCCCCATAAAACATGTTCAAGTACAAGTGGCATAAGCTGCACAACCAAACTCAAAGTTTCCGGGACACTCACATTTTAAAGACAACTGAGTGATTCCATAGTAACACTGTGTAACACTTTTATAGAAAATTGACAAATTAACTGCATAATGTTTACAACCTGTCGAGAGGTATAATGTGCAAACCACCTCTTGCTCGGCACCAGCCGTCATCCAATGATAGGCTACTTTAAATTAGTGGGAATGCCGTGCGAACGCCCATGCAATTTCCTTTCAGTTCAGGCGGATTGTTTTTTTTTCCCGCATTTCATTTTTTACTCAGTAACAGGTTTTTTTTCCCAATGTAGCAAAGTAAAATACTTGGGTCAAAATGTACTTGAGTAAAAGTAAAATTACCTATTTCAAAAACTACTTAAAAAATCACAAATTACTCACAAAAACTACTCAATTACAGGAACGTGAGTAAATGTAATTCGTTACTTTCCACCTCTGGTTGCCAGTTTGTCAAAATGATACTTATCTGTATCTGCGATCTCTCTCTTTCTCTCACTAATAGTGTGGTAAAAATACAACAGATGTTTTTTTGTAACTTATTACCTTTCATTTTGTATACGCAGAAGTGTTTGTTATGCGTTACTGCTGAATACACAACAGATTGTAAGCTCAGGACTTGGTATGTGTTATCTTTTACTGTTGTCTGTTTCAAAATAGATCAAAACAAATCTGTCCTAATTTCATCGAACCGAACCAGTACCAAACTGTGGCTTTTCTATACCATTACAGCCCTAACATTCAGATGTTATTTAACCGTCAGAAGCAGCGAGGAAGAATAAAAAACTGTTCAGTCACCATATGTTGTTTTTTTATTACCTTCTATTACTTCAAAAGTAATTTCCTAGATACCTGCTCCAATATTCCTGTCCTTGTCTTTGATATAGACCAGATTCTCAGGAAATAAGTTTCAAAAGTAACAGAAGGAAAAAACAACAACATACAGAGGAGTTTCATTTCTCTGTCATAATACCTTTTGTGTCTTTTATTAATATCTAGTCTGAAAAGACAAGGATTTAGAAATTAGAAACTGACAGTGTTTCAGCAGCAAATAAATTAAGTTGCATTATGTAAGTTTTTAGCTTATAAAAATGCAGCTTTGTACAATTCGCAAATTATTTTCACTTTCACATTTGAATAAAACCATCACTGGTATTTGGAACATCGATCTGGCATTTTAGGTGGTTCAATGCATAATGTGATAAACCAGAAGCACTAAACCTGTACTGCTCTGACATAATGGTAGCTTGTGGTGAGTAAGTGAGTTCAATATACTGTATTATCACAATATTTTTATTGATTGATCTCAGTATTTATCACATTATACTAGAATTTCACATTGTTGTTGCAGTTTACACTGACTGTCTATGTTATTACTTCACATGGAATTAATAAAAATGCTAGTTACAGATCATATCATTTTTGTCATTCGGTATCAGACTACACGTGAGACATTTATTACCAAAGTTTTAATATCCAAATGGGAAAACATTAATCAACACATTCACTAGGATCAGGGCGGGGCAGTTGGGATTTATGTGGGGCCCTCTAGTGGCGCCCTTCGCATATCTTTTCAAAATCACTGAACATAAAAGTTTAAAGTTAGGGTAAAGTTTAGAAGAACGCCCGTAATAGAGGTTATCACGGAAAGTATTGATCAAAATTGTGTTTGCGTGTGTCACTTACTGATAGCTATGTATCGTTGCCATGCTAACTGTGGCTAGTTAGCTAGCTTGGTAAGTAGAGTTATCAAGGCTGATACAAAAATATATATACATGACAGATGGCCATTGTTTGGCTTACAGTATCTGGATAACGTTGCCATTTCGCCATTCATGATCACGTATGATAAAAATACAAAATAATTCTCAAATATCCTAAACACTGAGGAGGTTTTGCTTATTGAGGTAGTAGCTAAGGGTTAGTGTTTGGGGCGACGCTACATTCAGTGAAAGTGAAAAGTCAGTGATTATTTTGTCATTGTGAACACACCACAGCACAGCACAGCACACCACAACCATATGTGACCTTTGCATTTAACCCATCCGTGAGGGAGCAGTGGTGACTAACAAGTGCCCGGGGTGCAATGCTTGGGGACGGTGCCTTGCTCATGAGTACCTCAGTGGTAACTTTACCGGCCCTGGATTCGAACCTGCAACCTTCTGATCACGAGGTGAATCCCCTACCGTTACGCCACCAACTGCTCCAAATCAAACCGGCCATGGTTATAGACTCTGAGTGGAATTCAGGTAGCAAATGTCTGTACACACGCTGTCTGTTTCACTATTTTATCAAACTTTAAGCCGTAAGGATATCATTGTCATCGAAAAAATATTTTCCCTAAAATGATCAAGATTGTTTTATCGCTCAACACCAGTGATGGGATACATCTGTGATGCTCACATAATTTAACTCAAGCAGATTGGGCGTAATTTTCAAATATCAATGAACAAATAATGAAACTGTGTGAAATGTCTGTTAACTAGTACTTGAAAAGTCAGAGCAACAAAACATTTTTATAAAAAGAGTTTTTTGCAAATATATAATTTATAAGAGAGGCCACTTTTAGATTCGTGATCATCCAGTCACACCCTGTGCTGTTCTGCCTCATCTTAGATGAGAGGAGATTATGCATGAACGAGTATTTGTAGTTGACATTAATCTTTTAAATTCTTTGCTCAACAGCAGTTATGCCCTGCCACGTTTTAAAGTATTTAGATATGTGACCTTCCGGGAGATTTTCAGTGCTTAGGAACCACCTCACTGCACAGCTGTATCTCTGCTCAAGCTCTCTGCAGAAAAATATGGTAAGCCACATTCTGCTTTTGCTTCATAATAATTAAGTCTGTAAATATATTTCATGTATTATTTTGGCAGCTGTCCAATGCTGAAAAATGTCATTTGGTGTGATGCTGCAGACCATTTTTCATTATTGCAGGGAAAAAATCATCATGTACCTTCTTGGACGGTAATGGCGATGGGTTTTCTGGTGAAATCTGGAGTAGTTTTGCCAGGAGGAAGCTGCTCTACGTACTGTGTGATCATAACTCCTGGCACTCTGGACCTCTTCTTAATCTCCACTGGTGACATCAGAACAGTAGATAATTCAGACAAGGTTTACATTAGAAAACATTAGGTACAAACATGACTTGAAAGTAGGATGTTGAAGTTGTAATTTTGAGTTTCTGCCACAGGAAGGCAGTGTGTAATTACAGAGGCACTAAAAAGAGTTTTTCTCATTTGCCCTCATCTTTGCTGCTAGTTGCTATCCAGTAGAGAGAGTTTCCCCCTAAGCCTATAAATATTGTATGTGCTGAAGGCACATGGCATGATGAAATGATATATGCATGGGAGAAGAGTAATTTTTGCAATACTTTGATGAATTAACGCATTGTGTTTTCCCAGTGGGATAAGTCAAGCGAGTTGTTAATGAGAAAATTAAATGCTTCAGTTTAAAGTAAAACCTTGATTGATGGAGTTTATGAATTATTAAGCTGCACATTGGAGAGCATAATGTGGTAGATTTCTAAATAAGTAAACATGCAAAATTGATTGATAATAAGCTAGAGATCTCAGTATCCTATCCTGGAAAATTTACACAAATTTTGTGTAGCGCTTTAATTTACACATTTTGTGTTAATGTTGAATAAAATTGTGTTGGGAAAAAGTCAGATCTTTTATACATAGTCATGTGTAGTTTCAAATGTACACAACATGTGCATTTGTTAAAGAGTATTTAACACAATATCTGTAACCAAGGACAGCACATATGTTAATATTATACGTTTTCACATCTTTGTGTTTCTTAGTGACACTTGCACTCTATCAAACGTGTTAACACAGTGAATGTGTTGAAATTAACACGTTGTCCCCAAAACCCATCCATTAATGTGTATGAATTTGATACAGTTTGTCTCCATTTTAACACATCTTCTCTAAGAGTGAATCACAACTTACCGTTTTTCTTATTTTAATGCAAGAACAACCAAAACAAGAAACAAATAGCCAGAAAATGAGAATGCCACCCCATCCCCCAAAAGAGAAATAAAACAAATAAAAATCATAAAGTTTAACTCTATCAAAACAGTTATTGAATATGTGGTTGCTAAAAAAAACTATCATTGGGTCATAAAAATAGTCTGTTTTATACATGAATAAATAAAGCAATACTTAATAAATTCTTTGTCCTACCTGCACCAGGAGGCAAGTGGTCATCTGAAATTGTGGCACGGAGCGCACATGAATAGAATAAACACAGATCCACAGACAACTCAGTGGAAAATAAAATTGACAGTTTAAGGTGGCAAAAACAGGGACAACAGCACTGAGACAAACAATGTTGTAAAAATTGTGAAGTATTATGGTTACTTGTGTGTTTGTTATAGAGCTATAGACGGTTATGAGACCGGTCTCAGTCTATTATTATTACTATTAAAACTCTGAAACTGATGCAGGCATTTTGTGTTGTTTATTAATTAGTGTTTTAATAACTCAGAATCCCTTTAACTTACAGAAACCACACACATACCGTCAGAATCACAAGACTTTCAACTTACTGGACATTATCTTCATTCCTCTGTATGTTAAATTATTTCTAAGTAATTCCGTGCACAAAAACTGAAGTAACTGCGTAAAAACGCATTTATTACATTATTCATGATGTAAACACAAGTTAGCGACTCTCATATGGAACGCTATCATGCACAAAAATGTAGCTGTCTTCCAGAAAGGCCAAAAGCAGCTCATTTTATAGACCAAAATGATCAGAAAATATTTTTTTCCATTTTATAATGTTGGAGAGTAATCAAAAGGGAACAAATAAATATAGAAAATGCATTAATTGTTATTTAATAATTTTATTCTGCACCCACCTGCACTAATCTTATTTTTCTTCACAGCACTAAGCCATAGAATGTCTCTGCATAATAACAACTCTACAAGCCAATAAACCTGTGAGTTTGGTCTTGAGGAGTGTTCACTGTGGTTTGTTGAGTTTAACATATGATGTGATCAGTGTTGATAACTGCCTCCAGTGAAGCGATTTCCTCATTATAGTGGAAATAAACCATTATCCCTTTAATTGTGATCACACACACAGACTGCAAAAAGTTTCAGTTCACAGACGACAACATTTTACTGCAGCAGCAGTAATGACGGTAATGCCACCACCATAACACAAACACACGCATTTGCTCCTCAAAGTAAAAAAATGTCCTTCCCATCTTCTTAACATGCTGTCTTTATCATGTTGCTGAAATGTTCCAGAGGTTTATATCTGTGCTCAAAATAAGGCCAGTAGGAAGAGTGACTTACCGTCCCCTGTAGACATTTCTCAAACTGTGGCACTTTTATAATGTGGAGAATTCAAGGTATTTGACTGTGAAATGAGGGGAAAATAACGTAGATCAATACAACACTCAATACTTATAACAGGGGTTTTCAAACGGTGGTCCACAGCAGCAATGCGGGTGGTCTGTGACATGCAATCCAGTTTCACTACTGAAATAATCATTAATCATTAATCAATAATCATTTTTTAAAACTATTTTATTTTATTTATTGATCAAAACATTTCCAGATGATTTTGGTATTTTATGAATAATGAATTTAAGGCAAATGTAAAAAAAAAAAATACAGCCCCCCAACTCACACACATGGACACACAGTGGGCTGCAGACTACTGTTTAGTCTGAATGGCGGTCCCTGTGACAGAACCAGTTGAAAACCCCTGCTTATTGACATTTCAGTCAATAAAATGTATAATTAAACTAGAATATAATATATTTTTTATAAGATATTTTTGCCCAGTTTTCGTTGAATATTGAGCCATTAATATATATATCAGAGCAACCTGTTGGGTCAAGATGCTTGTGAGTGAAGTACTTGAGTACTGTACTTAAGTAGAGTTTTTGAGTATCTGTACTTCACTTGTGTACTATTTTTTTGGAAACTTATTCAAGTTTCTTTATTTGTCTTTATTTATACAATGTCATACGTACAACAAGCAGTGAAATGTACCCCAAAACACACCTAAGGCTGTGCAAATTTCCAAAATAGTTAAACTAATCTTTAAATTTACTTAGACATAGGAAAAAGATAATAAAAAAATAACAAAAATAAGATAAAAAATGCAATAAGAAATATAGAAATATATGATATTTATATACATGATAAAGTGCAGGGTACCCTATTTTAATGATTAGGGCATAAAACAGATGGATATATTTACAGAATATAGAATATGCAATATATACATATTTATTGTCTAAACAGTTATGGACGGTTAACTAGCTGTGGTGGCATGTCCTGATTGAGAAGTCTTACAGGCTGAGGATAGAAGCTCCTCCTGAGTGTCTCTGTTCTGGCTGTAAGACTCCTGAAACGTTTGCCTGATTTAAGCAGATGAAACAGACAGTTACTGGGGTGGGATGAGTCTCCAATGAGCCTAATTGCTCTGGTTCTGCAATTAGAATCATTGACTTTGACTTCACTACATTTGAAAGAGAAACACCGTACTTTTCACTACATTTCTATCAAGCTTCTCGTTACTCGTTACTTTTCAAATCTGTGGATAAAGTGGATGTTATTCCCCCTTTTCTAAAAGGTTGTTTGGCAGGTGACAGTCTATCAGTAATCAGTAGGGTTACGTCACGCCTGTAGACTGGAAATATAAAACCAAGTTCACACAGTTCTGCTGTTTACTGTCTTGATTAGAACATTGTTACTGTTGGAAAGTCATGAAGCTAGAGGTGTAGAGCTGGGTTTTAAGCAGGTTGGAATGTTGATTTGATGTTGTGAGCTGCATTTACAGCTACTGCACTGTCCTCCTGATTAATATACACATATACGTGTGAACACACTGCCAGAGCTGTGTCAGAACACTACCATGCTGTTTTGTGGGAGTGTGTAGTCTTACAATTAATTAATAAAATAAACTAATGACTGGTTTTCTTTGTCAGTTTGGGTTGTGTTTCATTCTGTAACATTCTACCAGTTCCTTATTCTACAGCTTCTACAAGCGAGTCAGAGGCATTAGGTATTGTAAGTGTTGTGGTAATAATGCAGCAATGCACTGAAAGATGTACTTTTAATACTTCAGTAGTTTTTAAAACAAGTACTTTAACTTAAGTAAAAGTTTGACTGTCTGACTTTCACTTGTATTGGAGTAACATTTGACTTGTGCTATCTGTACTTTCACTTAAGTAATGAAGTTAGCCACTTTGCCCATGTCTGCCTGTAGAATTAATACAATCCCCAAACAGACATGTAATATCTGTGGCACTGTGTTTCAGTTTGTTTGGTAAGAGTGTTCTGTTACATACGTTTTTAATAGAAATCATTAAAATATTCCTGAAGTGATATGTAGGAGTGTCCATATTTCTATGTTATGCATCACTTAATCATACAATATTGTATTTGTCTCAGAAAATGACTCCTTTTTTAGATGGTGACCTCTACAAAATAAACCACTAAAGATATATTAGGACTTGATTTGATACGTCATGCATGTGGAGTAATACAACACTGATGATAAACATTTTTATGGCATTCTAGAGTTCACAGGATACTTTGCAATGCATTAGGGGGCAGCTATTTATCCTCTATATTTTATAGGTCACATACCTCATAAAACTATTAGAGAAATCATGGATGAGCCAGAACAACCCTCCTCTAGAACTGAATAAATACTGTACGTTATTAAGAATACAAACATTTATGAAAATGTATTATAATACCACTGTTTAAGGCAAGTAAGTGATATCATATCTTTTATTTGAGTGTTATATCAAAAGTAGATCAAATTTAAAAATACCATATCTCTCAATTTATTAACATGCTGTAGATTAATTCATGAAAGCCCTAAAGTGCATCTATTGATAGAGGGCAACAAATATATTTCTTATTAAAATTTGGCAGGGAAATTATTGTTTTTCACTGAGACATACAGTACAAATGCTATTTGAGAAATTCCCCAATATATTCACTGATGTTGATTTTGTCTCTAGAAGCGTCCCTGGTGTTGATCAAGAAGGAAAGTACAATTTATCCAAAGGGATTGTTTTTTCCCCTCTAAAATATTTAGTTTTTGTGCAAACATGAATAAGTTATACACTAAAGTTCGTTTTGTGGATGACCTATTCATCTTTACATTTACCTAACTGTATAAGTTGCTAGAACTCAAAATAGTCATAATTTATAAAAAATTTAGTTATCACTCGGTACAGCCTGCAAATTAAGATCGAAAAACTCACCTCAGAATCTTGCCTCAATGTTATCTGTCTTTTGAGACTCCTCACGTTTGGAAGAGTTGCTCCTCACACAGCTATAAAATATTGGTGAGTCAGATAGGAGCCTGATCATCTGTCTCATGGCTTTTATTTGACTGGGACTCGTGTTTGGGAGGAGGTCCTGCATGGGTAAATGTATATGCAAATGTTGACTGTATTCACATACACATTCATGCTCATAAGAACTGTTAGAATTTTCAGGCATGATTTTAAAGCAAAGGAATCACTTCACCTTTATCCAAAGCATTTTTATTACGTTTGTTAAATTGTATTCATCGTTCAGTTTGAGTGGATAGACAGGACTTTACTTCATCAGATCGTAAACTTAGAATAAATCCAGATTAACTTTAATGATGTGATTGTGAGGCCCAGTGTTATCAGTACTATGGCTATGTATTTACTAGAGCTGAACGATTCATGACTCATCCTGGTGAATCACCTGGATCCGTGAAATAAGTCATGAATCTGAGGTCTCCATTAACCCGAATCCATTGAGTCCTAACTACACCGTGACTAAAATATACACCCCATCACGTACATACCTCTTATAATCATTTCAAACTCATTACAAGATCAATACAGCCACAGTAGCAAGTATAGCGGCTAAAAATCTCATAACTTACAGTTCGTTTGCACCACCACACTCAAATGAGGGATCCTAACAACTTCCTATAGAGTTGAATCTCTTTATAGACTACGGGACTGGTGTCAGTCGAATCAGTAGCGCGGCGCGAAGCACACACGTTCATAAGTAAATCCGTCGATTAACTTCCTCTAGAGTGGGAAACATGCTGCCGAATCTGAATCACTCAAACAAGTGTGTTAGCGCTCCACATACAGTCATGAGTGGATCCGCCGGTTTACTTCCTGTAGTGCCACTTTGCCACTCTTCTCGATACTTTGTCTCATAACAAGCCACTGTGAAAACCAAATGATTCAGCTGGCAATTTGGCAATACTGACTCAAGTGACTCTCACACCCGGATCAATTTAGTGAGTGACTCAGAGAAACCTAATCCTAGAAAGGAACCGAATATTACAGCTCTAGTGTTTACATCCTGCAGTGCTGCTATCACTTGCTTCTCCATGCCATCTACATTGGGATGATGACCTCAAGTAATATGATCGACTTTATTGGACAATTAAAGGATATTTGAAATGGGAATCTTGACTATTTTAACATCTGGCACAACATTAAACACAATCTTTTGTGAAGTCTTTCCCACTTTCACCCTAGAAGTGTTGCACAAATCAAATAATTTGAAAATGTATGAAATGCATTGATAAAACTTTATCCCAACCTTGGTCTCATAAAAAATGCAAATGTAATGTGCTACTGTGAGTTGTCTGTGGAGTTACATTTCACCGTGAGAGATTAACCAGACTTGATATGCCTAGACAGCTTGTTCTCATAACCTTAGCCCTCTCTAAGCCCTGAACATTGAGAAAGCCTTTGAGCATGAGTGAAGAATAAACACAGATATCACCCTGTGACCTAAAACATTTCTTGACACCACAGACTTAACAATAAAAGGAGCATGTTGACTCCTGTGCTGCAGTAAAAACAGGAGAGCTGTGAGAGGCCAGAGAGGTGAACTAGTGCGGTCAGTATTTATTTGGGCTGTTAAGCATAGCGACAGCTCTCAATCAGATCACATGTTCTGACTGGTTGCTCGTATTCCATTATCGTGACCTGCACATCGTAAAACAAAAGTCAGTTGTGTTCCACCGTATTCACCTTATTATCCACAGTTACAAGGGGGACGCACAGTACTGTATATTGCCACTTTCAGGGTTTAATAAACCATAGGCACATATTGACTGTTCTATTCTGCACTTGCAATATGCCTTTTAGGACAGTTTTTTATAAGGAATTATTTTAATGTTTTTTGCTGTGCAGTACATTGTTGATTGATCTGAGATATCCCTTATAATATTCAAAATATGTGGATTTATGCATTTTAGGACCGATGCTGAGAGCAGGACTATACATATTTAATATGAGACAACGGGCCTTATGTGCAACATTAGTTCGGTGTTGGTGGCGTCACTATTCGGAATAATAACTTTGCCAATAGCAGGGAAACCTCTCTGTCTGTTGTTACTTTTTACACAAATACTTTCTACAAACAGCGTTTTACAGTAGATGTCTGCAGGAGCTCCCCCGCATCTCTGCATCCGATGTCCACTGGATATGCAAGTGGTCAACAACACCAGACAGCAGACTGGACAAAGGTTTTGGGTTATATGCCTCCTCTTACATTGATAACTATGAGGTTAAGTTGTTAGCAGCTAGCTAAGTTACCTCAGCTAACGTTACCTGAGTCCTGAGTGTTGATAGTAAAACGTATCTCTGCTAACTTGTTTGGTATTTTTCCAGATTTATGTCAATTATGTATTTTGTCACAATCAACCAAGCACAGCTTAATTAATCCTAGCTGCAGACTGCTTTATTCACTGTAAAAGTAGATTTGAACTGACATAAGTGTAGTGATATAGTAAGTTTACCTCATCAAGTTAGCCGCTAATGCTAACTAATCGTAACGCCGGCTGGCTGAGGCTGGTGTTATTGAGCATTTGTTTGATTGGGTTTGTTCTGACTTTTGATGAACGTGTTGTTACTCATTTTTCAAAAGCATCAATAAAGACAAGGTTACTATATTTCAGCATTCTCCACATGATTATGATTTTGAAGAAAAATAAAACAAACACTAATACTATTATTAACTTAAGAAATGTATTAACTTTTTAAATGTCTTTTTTTGGTTTGAAATTATTACCTCAGACGGACCACTGTCATTCACCAGACACGTACTGAAGTGAAAATTAGAAGTATCTCTCTGTTTTCCAGTTCGAACATTGGACGTTGTGCATATGGCCAATACAGCTTACACTCCATCAATGACTAACAACAAAAGCTACAAGTCCCACGTCTAAAAGTCGAAGAGTCAAACCTCAGACAATGGAAGTACTTTAAAATGCTGAACAATAAAACTGTTCAGGGGTGTGTTTTCCAAAAGCATAGTTGCTAACATATTGCTAAGTATGTTAGGTGCTAACATACACTATATTAGTTGTTAACGTAGTTAGCAACTATGCGTTTGGGAAACGCACCCCAGATTGGTACTCAGTAAGCCTAGTGATGTCTTGGTGTTACACGCTGCATTTTGTGAAGTTCATAAACTTGACGCAGTTCTCAAGTAACATTCTCAGCTTTAATAGTATAGCATTGCATACAGATTTATCATTACAGCAAAATGATGTCCAAGATGCAAGGCCGGCTTATGTGTATTTTTATATCCAGAACCTCATTTCATGGAAGGAAAAAAGAGGCTGGCCAAGAAGGAGATGTTCAGTCTGAAATCAAAATGTAGAACAACATCAGAAAACGCCAACATGAGTATCATGCAGATGTGTTGTTAAGCTAGAACCAGAACGAAGCAGATAGTGGTTTTTACTTCATAAAGTCAGGTGACACAGTAAAGCAAGTAAAAAGTAGTAACAAATTTTTAACCTCATATACCTCATATCTCAAACACCATGGAAATTCTAATCATTAATCCAACTTCTCCTTGCTCATATATATTTTTAGGTGCAGTTCAATTACCTTTGACCTGAAGTTTGGTGGAGCACTCGGCTTTGCCAAATGAGTTGACTGCCACCACTTTGTACACGCCTCCGTCGCTGTGCGTCACTCTGAGGATGTACATGGAGCAGACTCCATGAGCGTTAGTGATGTAGTAATGGTTATTAGAGTTAATACAGATGTCGTCGAGGTACCACGAGACATAAGGTGTGGGGCAGCCGCGGACAGCACAGGTCATGTAGCACTGGTAGCCTTTGGGAGGAGTGTGGACCTTGAGAGGAACCAAGATGGAAGGAGGTCTTTCAAAGGTGACAGTTGTTGGAATTCTTGTGGACGGCGAAGCTGACAACGGAAAGAAAACATCAGTATCCGTCTTTAAAACACAATTTGCCTCTACTGTTGTTCATCACACCTTTATTGGTGTTGGTGCCCCACATTGGTGATCGTGAGGGCTCAGACAATCCCATGTCATTCTTGGCATAGATTTGGAAGTGGTATTGTTGACCTGCATGAACGTTGGTTATGTAAGTGTTGCTGAAGAGGCGATCGGCTATCGGGCGCCACATGCGTGTGTTGGAGTCGTGCTGGGCTACCATGTAGTGCAGATGGTCATCCAGCTTTTGGTCTGGTGACGGTCCCCATGTGATGATAACTTTGCCGTGGACATGTTGCTCCAAAACCACTGGACCTGGAGGCTTGGGTTCATCTGATGATACAGAATGATAACAAAATATTGATTTCCTGTACAATCATATTTAACCTTATTTAAAATTTTACCTGTTACTCTGACTTCAATGTCGAAACTAGTTTGCCCGCTGGAGTTTTTGGCTATGATGGTGTAAATTCCAGAATCTGAGTGCTTTGAGTTGGGTATGGTGAGCGTAGACTCGCCCTCAGTGTTAATGATTTTAAACCATGGGGACACTGGTGCACCGTCCTTCAGCCATGTGATTTCAGGTGGTGGAGATGCCTGTGCATGCGAGTAAAATAAGATAACATTATCATAATGATGGTTGAAAAAAGCTAAAGATGTGAATTCATTTATTGTATTATGCCCACAATTTAATGATACATCTGAGTTTAAGGAGAAAATTAAGAATGCACCAACACAGGACTGATATTAGATATGAGTGCAATACTGATGCAAATAGCTGAATTGGGTACCAGTAATGATGGGCCAATCTGTTCCATTAAATTACTTTTCATAGTGTTTAGGTGAATTGTCTTTTATCAAGTTTGATTGCATCACTTTGTGAATTTTATGTTTAAATTTATTTCTCATTTGATACAGTTGTATTGGAATTTTCTGAGTAATTTGTTAGTGTACTAAAGGGCTTTGACTTAAACTGTGATTTCTGATCATTTTAGAAATTGCACTAAATAGCTAATTTAATATTGTAATTCTTCTTCTTCTTCTTCTTCTTCTTCTTCTTCTTCTTCTTCTTATTATTATTATCAGTGCACCTACTGTAAGTTGCAAAAGGCTGAAATTTCCAAAAATCCAAAAATCATAGTGATCAGCTGATATTGGGGATATAGCAAAGTAAAAAGCTTTTTGACCGCTAGGGGGTGCTTAGAGGGCACTTATGACAAAAGTGAAAGTGAGTGATTATTTGTCATTGTGAACACACCACAGCACAGCACAGCACAACAAAATGTGACCTTGTTAAATGTGCATTTAACCCATCCGTGAAGGAGCAGTGGGCAGCTAACAAGCGCAGGGGAGCGGTGCATGCTCATGAGTACCTTAGTGGTAACTTTACCGGCCCTGGATTCGAACCTGCGACCTTCTGATCACGGGGCGAACACCCTACCGTTACGCCACCAGCTGCCCCGTCATGTAAGTTTAGAGCTTTTATAATTTACGTGAAATCATAGAAAACCACCCAATTCTTATATGAACACTGTTAGAGGTTAGTTTCTTTATAAACACAACTTATTGAAGCTTCACTACCAAGTCATTAATTTCTACTCGCATCTTTAATTCATTTTCCAGTGTCATTGCACTTTATTGTTCTCTGTTCTAACTCTTTGTCTTGATATGATTAATGTAGTTATGTGATTTTATCTTATGTCATTTTACTTTATTGTTCTACTTTAAGATATGAGGGAACTATACGGTTATACTATATTACTGTATAACATTAGAGGGCCCTAAAATGCTACATAAACTACATATATTATGTGATGTCATAATAAAGCTTTTTTTCCCTTTTTTATGCTTATTACATTTTGACTCACTGACTGCTTTCTTTGACGCTTACTGCATCAGCTGCTATTGTGCTGCTTTTTCAACTTATGCTTGGACCCTGCTATTGCCTTTCGTGTTTATATTTTACAGTTAATTTACTTGCTTCCATAATTTAGAAAATCAATGTTTAAGACTGTCCTAAAGCTACATTTCATTTAAATAATGATCCCAGTCTCTTTTATACACATTGAGACACATTGGCCCGTATACAAACCCTGGCATCTGTATCGGTACTGGGAAAAAGCTGAACTGGTGCAGAAAATCCTGTAGAATGTGTAATGCAGCGAGTTGTAACCTCACCTCATAATTAATTTTGATTCTGGCCGTATTTCCTGCTCTGACAACCATGAAGTCTTCTGGGTCTTTGAAGTGTGGTTTCACTGGAACACAAAACACGTATCTGACCTGTCATTTAAAGTAACTATGCATATGATTTTCAGTACAGATTTCTAACATATGCCTGTTATATGACGGAAGCCATTAATCTAAGCAAACTAACCTTTTCTTGCTTTATATTTTGTAGCAATTTCAAGTCATGATTACAGTTTGGACAAAAGCATATAAATTGAGAAGTAAATACTTTATCTGGTTTTATTATAATGGTATGGTTTTATGCAATCACCAGGTACACCTACTTACCCTGTGTATGCAAATAGCATTATCAGTTTTCTCTCTCTTGTTACTGTATGATTTTCTGAGAACCATCATGTTTATTTTACTTTCAGTTTCAGCATTGTTCACAACCAGTGTAGCAGCTCAGATTAACCCCCTCCCAGAATATACCCGGGTATAGTTTGGGCTAGTCCAGAATAATCCCTGGAGTATAATAGGGCCTAGCCTAAACTAGTCTAGTCTAAACTACTCCCCCCCAGGTGAGAACATACTGTGTTAAAATTAGTAGCTAAACTTTTCTAAACCATAACTATCATGTGATGTCTCCAGACTGCTGTTATATGTTTCTCTGTCTTAAAATAGGAATATGGAATGATGAATAAAGTGTTTCCCATATATTGACCGATGCATGGTGGACTGCCACAGAATTAACACTACTGTATAAGGCGAATGATTAATGATTAAATGATTAGACAAAGACGCGGGACATTTGACAGAGAAGACAGTCAGCGAAATCTGTTGACAAACGGTAAGTATCATTTATACCTGTGCACACATCTGTCCAAAATTAAGGTTATTTAAAGATTGTTTTATGTTATGGACTCAACATTATCAATATTAAAGACTCAACCCCCACATACATACAACTAAGAATTCAATGCGCAATAAATATCTGTAGTTGTGAGATCACTGCATGATCCGCATTAACACCAGCTATTATCTTCTGGCAGTATAGCAATATACTTGTTACATGGAAAAGGTTAGGGGGGTATATTCTGGCCTAGGGGGGTATATTGTGAGTGATTATTTGTCAAAGTCAAAAGTCAAAGTCAACTTTATTGTCATCTCTGCTATATACTGTACAGATACATAGAGAGACGAGACGACGTGGCTCCAGGTTATTTCCAGTGCAAACAAACAAAGAACACTGTGTCATTGTGAACACACCACAGCACTCCAAGTATAAAACAGCCTAGCCTTTAATAACCCCGGGTATACTCTGACCTGGGGGTATACTCTGGGTTTTTACGCTGGGATTATGGTCATACCACTAATTGTTACCTACTGTTGGGATTTTTAGCGCAGACCATCGCAGAAGGTTGACTGGGTTCTCCTGCACCAGATGAATTAATGGCTGTCACTCTAAACTCATACTCTGATCCTTCAGACACATCCTTCACTGGGTATTTCAGCACTAGAAAAGAAAAGAGAATAAATGGGAACAGTAAATATACAGTATAGATATAAATAAAGATATAGATATGTTGAAGGATGGTTTTGGTGTTTGATTCGTATAATTATGTATCACAAGATTAATCCTTTTCAATCTGTATGTCATCTAATGGTAAAAATGAGATATTCACTGAGCAGTGTTCCTGCTTATTCCAAATTCTAAAAATATTTTATTTAATACAGAGCTAACTATTTAGATATTATAATCTAGCTAGAGACTACTGAATACAAATAGCATATTTATTACACATTGAAATAAATATGTGAAATATTCCAAATGATGCTCTTCATGTGATTCATAACAACTTCTTGTTGAAGACCACTGATCTCAGCAGTAGCCTATGACTGATTTCCGCTGTTTTCATCATTTTCATCCCCTTGAGCCAGATGCTTATGAAACCTTATGTGATGGTGAGTGGGTTTTAACAACCTTATTTAAGAATTGCTATCCCTAAAAATGACCTGAATATATTTTTACTGTGATAGCCGAAGAGTGGGATTCTTTTTAGGATTAAACCTATACTGCAGAGTGGATTTGCTCTTTGAAATAAATTTGTAATAATTTCAATGTTAAATGTTAATTTACGCTAATCAAATATGCATAAATCACCTTCAATTGGCTCATTGACAGCGTTGAGAGCCACCCATTGGTTTGTGTCTTTCTTGCGTTTCTCCAGCTGGTAGCCTAAGATTTTGGTTCCTCTGTCCTTCTCCGGAGGAGTCCACTCAAGATTGATGCAGTTCTTAAAAGCACTCAACACTTTAGGAGGGGCTGGTGGGCCAGGGAATACTGCAACACAAGCATGTTGTGATATATAAATGAAAAACTTAAGTGGTACCAAGTGAAATCCCACAGTATCAAATATATCAAAGGATGTTTCAGATGACTTTGCAGCTAATTCTGACCAACTGAGCTCAAAACAAAAATTGTTTTTCCATAAATATAATCTGATTTTAAATTATTATCTCTTATATATTAAGTGATTTTAAGCGATTGATGGGTGGCGCAGTGGTTAGCACTGTTGCCTCACAGCAAGAGGGTCCTGGGTTTGAGCTCCTGGTCGGCCATGGGGCCTTTCTGTGTGGAGTTTGCATGCTCTTGCCGTGTTTGCGTGGGTTTCCTCTGGGTGCCACGGTTTTCTCTCACAGTCTAAAAGCATGTGATATAGGTTAATTGGCGACTCTAAATTGGCCCTGTAAGGTGTGAATGTGAGAGTGATTTGTGTCAGTGTGTTGGCGTCTGCCCAGGGTTGTTCCCCGCCTTGTGCCTGTAAGTCCCCGGGATAGGCTCTGCATTTGATCCATCTGTGAAGGAGCAGTGGGCAGTTTTGGCAGCACCCGGGAAACAGTGCTTGGGTACCTCGGTAGTGCCTTTACCAGCCGGGGACATGAATCGGCAACCTTCTGATCATGGTGCCAACTCCCTAACCGTTACGCTACAAAGTGCCCTTGCTATTTCTGTGCAAAATTAAATATTTTACGGAATAATAATGTCCCAAGCATTCGATCAGAAACCCTACCTTTTGGCACAAATAGAGTATAAATAATAAAAAATTTGCGTCGTTACTATGTAACGTGTGGTATTTCATATTGGTTCCTTACATAAACTACCAGCCATGATGCTCCCAGTTTCCAGTGGATCACTGAGGCCCTCAGGGTTTTCGGCGTAAATGCGGTAGATGTACCTTTTCCCTTGAGATACGTTTCTGTCTCTGAAGGTTGTGCAATCAGCAGAAACCGCTTCCAACTTCTTCCAAATAGTTTGTCCTACCTGTTGACGTTCAATGATATAATTTGTCACCCCTGTGCCACCTTCATCACTTGGTGGTTTCCATGTAAATTCAATAACACAGTCTGAGCTGTCAGTCAGCTCTACAGGGCCCTTGGGTGAACTGGGCTTACCTGACAACAGACAGAAAACACAGATATAAGAAAACATATTGATACTTCTTGGTTTATATATATACTTAAATAATTCCAGCGATTATTTATACTTTTGTAAATGTAAAACTTGTGAAATAAGAATTGTCAAAAAATGAGCATCAGTTTTTCTAATTAACTGTCTCTTCGTTAGGGCGGCACGGTGGCGCGGTAGTTAGCGCTGTCGCCTCCCAGCGAGAGAGTCCTGGGTTTGAGTCCTGGGTCGGCTGTGAAGCCTTTCTGTGTGGAGTTTGTGTGCTCTCGCCCTGTTTGTGTGGGTTTTATTCCACTGTCCAAAAGCATGCACTATAGGTTGATTGGTGACTCTAAATTGGCCCTGTAAGGTGTGACTGAGAGTGTGATTGTGTGTTGGCGCCTTCTCCAGGGCTGGTCCCCGCCTTACGCCCATAATTCCCGGGATAGGCTCTGGTCCCCTGGCAACCCCAGTTCGGATAATAAATGAATGTCCCTTCCCTCTTAATTCCTATGTCTAGCAATAGTTATCGTGCACATCTTTACTTTTTGTACTTACTCAGCACTGTAAGTGAGGATAAAGCATTAATTTTCCCAAAAAGGTTTTTAAGTTGGATCTTAATTTCTCCAGAATCAGATCTAAGGCAGTTTTTGATGACAAGGCGGCTGTGGTTTTGCTCCTTCACAACTTTCACCTCACCACCATCTAGAAGTTCAGACGAATCCTTAAACCACCTGATCTCCAGTGAGGGTTGTGATGAAAATGACATCTTAAAGGAGGCACTTTGGCCCACTTTTACTATCACAGGTTTGGAAAACTGGTGGAAATCATCAGAGTCAAATTCTGGAGCATCTAGAAATTCAGAAAAGTGGAAAGCATCAAATTTTCAGGTAAATCCTACAAGTGGTTTGGTCCATTGTATAATGAGAAAAAATCTAATTACATTACCTCCAACCACCACCGTGGCCTCAGTCTTGCAGTCGTTAACCTCAAACTGATACTGACCAGCATGTGAATCGTTACAGCTCAGGAAGATGAGTTTATAAGTACATCCATCTTTAGATGCGGTAATTCCATCTTTAGAATCAAGCTTTAGAATAAATGATAAAAAAGTTACATAAACCACAATAAAAATCATAAAATTATGCTTGAAATATTAAGCGATTATTTGATAATACAGAACTCACCTTTACCCCATCCTTATACCAGTCACCAGTATATTTATCAGTGTTAAGCTTGCAGACAAGCTCAGCAGGTTTTCCGCGAATTACATAGATGTCTGACATTTTAGGTAAACACAGGTGACCATCTGATGAACAGAAAATGTATTATTTGTATAGTGAAAGTGAGTGATTATTTGTCATTGTGATCACAGCACACCACAGCACACAGTGCACCACAACCAAATGTGACCTCTGCATTTAACCCATCCGTGAAGGAGCAATGGGCAGCTAACAAGCGCCCGAGAAACAGTGCTTGGGGACCTTGCTCATGAGTACCTCAGTGGTAACTTTACCAGCCCTGGATTCGTACCTGCGACCTTCTGATCACGGGTCGAACACCCTACCGTTACACCACCAACTGTATAGGCACATTCTTAAATAATAAATAAACTACTAAGTAAAAAAAATAATTATTATATATAAATACATAAATTAGCATTAAATAATATGCAACAGTTAAAGTGTGAATGTGCTTCAAGACTTTTAGATGCTACCTGACAGCTGATTTTTTTATTTGATTCTTTAAAAAATTAAACCACAGTTTTGATTCATTTGATCATAACAAGGTATGTCGGAGAAGTCAATTTTTTTTTGACCATATGAAACAGATAAGAAACTTTCTCATTTCCCTGCATGTTTCAGATAAATATTTTCTTCTTCCTCAGTATGGAGTCTAAAGGTAGATAAAAGAATAACTAGGTCCTGTGGAATGGGGAAGTAGGAGAGAAGTAAACATACCAGCACCGTCTTGAGATAGATTTCCCATAGAGCCATCCCGACTCAATCCATTCCCAAAGCCACCACTTCCGAAACCACCATCTCTGTCTCTTTCTGAGTCATCTTTTCCCAGTCCCTCTCTTCCTGATCCATATAATCCTAATGCATCACTTCCTGTTCCATATTTTCTAGAGCTATCATCTTTTGACCCATCTCTTCCTGATCCATCCAGTCCACTTCCGTCTCCAAGACCAGAACCATCTCTCACTTGTGCTCCCCCTGCTTCATCGTGACCTCTCTTGGCTGCCTCATCCCTCTCCCTCTGCAGGCTGACTTGCTCCTCTGTCTTTTGTTTGGCCAGACTGTCACCACCATCGACACCGCCTCGGCTCTTCCCACGGGAATTTGGATTGTCTGAATATATAAAAAGTGACAAGTATGAAGACTGAGATATGTAAAATATCTTAAGATTGTGTGGATCGTTTACAAATGAAGATGAAGAAAGAAACGTGACCTCACCCTCTACAGAGAGTGTGGCTTTGCTTAATTTAATCCCAGCAATGGCCGTGTAGATGCCCTTGTCCTCTGGTTTGCAGTTTCTCATCACTAATCTGTGAGTGAGCATGTCATCAGACACGGTGATGTCATATTTATCTCCGCTCTCAACAGACTCGTCTTTGGCACACCAGGTGATTTTCGACACAGGGCCAGACAGGACACACTCAAATCTAGCATCCTGTCCTTCAACGACCTTAACATCCTTCAGTGTGCCATCAAATTCCACATCGGGAACTGAAAACAAATTGATTATTTCTAATTTAAAAGTGGATTTTAAGGCTCTAGCTAAATCTATTTAAATCACTTGACTGATGTGAGTTGACGCTGGTGACATACTTTTCAAATCAGTTGAGAAAATGTTGGCATCTTCAACATCAACTTGGTATAGCCCAGCGTCCTGCAGCTCAAGCTGATTGATGCTAAATGTGTATTTTTCACCAACTTTATTCATTTTATGCTTGGAGGAATCATCATTGCCATCACTGTAGTTCAGCACTTCACCGTCCTGCAAAGAAGGTAGACTTTATTACTTTATCTGATGTAATTAATAGTGTTGGGGTACTATTAATTACATCGGATAAACTTTGTCTGAGACCTCTGGTCTCGGTCTTGACTCGGACTCTGACGTATTTGTACTCGGTCTCGTCATGAACTTGGACAAAGAGGACTCCTGATTTTATTTGGAGATCAGCCAAGACCACAACTTTGAGAATTTTACTATTAAAACACCTTAAGAGCGACGCAGGCATTTTGCATTGTTTATTAATTAGTGTTTTAATAACTCAGAATCCCTTTAACTTACAGAAACCACACACATGCCGTCATGTTTGTCTTATTTGTCATGTGGTGTAAAACGTGTATTAGTTCGGTCTCGGTCTCGACACACTTTGGTCTTGCTCTGGTCTCGGTCTGAGTTTAGGTAGTCTTGATCCCAACTAGTTAAATATTATAATTACAGTTCATAGTTTAAGTACTTGCCTTGTAGACATAAATTTTGCTGTTAGCATCTTTGAGCTTCATGTTAAATCCGAATTCCGCTTTTCCACTTGTTTTCACTTCAATTTGTTTTGTGTTTTCAAGTCTTTCCACAACCTGGGAAAAATGGTAGAGCACTGTAGATATAGAAATGTCACACAGATGCTGTGGCCTAAGTTGCATAGTTTTGTTCTGTTCTACACAAAATGTTTGTGACATCCAGTTTTTGCAAAAAAGTGATGAGGCTTATTGTCATGATGCGTTCTAAAGATCAGTCTAAATGTTTGAAAATGTGAAGTTCTGTACCTTAGACTGCTCTTCCTCCTGCTCCTTCTTCATCTGGTTAAGTTTTTTCAACATCCAGCGGTAGTCGCTGACTCCAAACTCTCGACAAATGCGCTCATAGTCTTTCTTCTGGGCACTCAATAACACCTCCCAGAACCTGGGGTCAATCTCCCCCTCTTTCTTTGGTTTTTCTTTTCTCTTCTTCACAATCCTACATGTAGGGCATATTAGTTTTTTTGGATAGTGGTTGATTAAAAGAATACTTTCTCAAAACACAAATGATTCTTAATTATACTAATAATTACAATGTTTTAATGTCATTTTCTCTTGAAGCTATTCTTGTGTAGTTTCCATGTTTAGTCTGATTCAAAGTCAAGGTAAATGTTATCTCAGCTATATACAAGTACACACAGGAACGAGTCAACCTTGCTTCAGTTTTTACAGAGTACAGAAGACACATAGAGTATTCATATATTAATAGATTATAAAATATAAACTCTAAAGGTGAGGTAGAACAAGAGAAAGTTACATGCAGTATTCAAACTACAGTTATGGTTCTGAAATTGTCTTTTTGCATTGCATGTGAATAAGATTTGCAGCAGTACAACAGACAATCTAATAAAAAATAATCTTTGTAATATTTAATATTTGTAAATAATGAATATAAACTTTAAAAGTATTATTAGCGATACTGTACTGTGTCTTCTTAAGCATTTTTCTGAAGTCTTCAGGCTCATTTTTGGTGCCATCTACAAAGCAAATCATTTACAACACTTCATCATTATTCAGTATATTTCAGCGTGTATCAGGTAAGCCTTTAGCATGTAATATCAACACACCTAATCGTTTTTTCTTGAATCCAGCTAAACGTGGAAGAAAAAAATGTCTGTTAAAGTCTGTCTAAGAAGGATATCCAATTCAACACACAAATCCCTTTATGGGCACCACATTCTCACCCTCAATCACAGTTAGCGTAGCAGTACAAACAGCTCTTCCAAACTGATTTGTGGCAAAGCATTTATACGTGTCCCCTTCGTTTCCAGATACATTTGGTATCTAATATGACAAATAAGAAAAATAGCAAACACAATCAGAGATATGCTAGAAAAATATGTGACAAGTTAAGTTTCAATTCTTTCTTGCATTAAAAAAATAAATAAATTACATTTAAAATTCTGAAAGATATACAGTTGCCACACTGTACTTGTTTTATGAGATGACATTTGAGTTGACCTCTCGCATTGATATCCTGGTCATCCAACACTCTGTTTGCATTTCATGTTTTCCACCTCTCGTATGATTATTATTAGTAGTTACAGGTTTGGCCTTGGCTTCTAAATTCCACACATTTTCATCTCAATGCAGTCCTGAAGTTCTGAGTCCATATCAATATCTGATTGGATTTGATGAGGCATGACTTACTTTTCTGAGAGATCTGTTTAACATCTAAATCTCACTTGCCTCTAATATGTATTCTCTAGTCTTCTCATTAAATGCTGTCTTGTATTTTTCCGGATCAGTGGCGTCTCCTTTGTTGCGTGCCCATGTGACTGTAGGGTTGGGATCTCCCGTCACTACTGCTTTGAATACAGCATTTTTACCTGTCAATTCATTGAACAGTGAGATCGCTGTGCATAGTTCTGTGTCATGATGTAGGTCTTTAAAGTGCATTTAAAATGGAAGAAAAATGAACGTTTAATTTTTCCAATAAAAAAGTAGAACATGACGAACGAATACCTTCTTGGATGGTAATGGCGATGGGTTTTCTGGTGAAATCTGGAGTTGTTTTGCCAGGTGGCAGCTGCTCCACATACTGTGTGATCATAACTCCTGGCACTCTGGATCTCTTCTTAATTTCCACTGAATAAGTAGTAGTAATAGTGAAATATAAAAACTGCTGTAGATTACACTGACATATCAAATGAAATGTTTTCTCTGTCTTCTTAAACATTGCCTAAAACTCTGATTCAAACTTAAAATACAGAAAAGTCCTTAAGTACATCAGTACTGTATACCCTTAGCAAAAAGTAGTACACTTGAAGTTCATTTTATTAAGTATGCTTGAGTATAAGTATAGCAAGTATACTACAGACCATGTACCT
This sequence comes from Distichodus sexfasciatus, assembly GCA_032718565.1. Classification (NCBI taxonomy): domain Eukaryota; kingdom Metazoa; phylum Chordata; class Actinopteri; order Characiformes; family Distichodontidae; genus Distichodus; species Distichodus sexfasciatus. The sequence goes on along the minus strand of JAVGVS010000059.1, from coordinate 1,985,855 downwards.
TGTAGTGTCCTAGAAAGTATACTAATTTAATACTTCTTCAGACTAAATTGGAACATTTTTAAGTTCATAAAAGTATACTTTAAGTATACTTTATAAGGTCATTTTAAGATTAAAAAAGTATACTTTTAGACTTTAGTAGACTTTTCTTTATACTTATCAGTATAAGTCAAATATACTTCAAAATATAGTATATAAAAAGTAAACTTCATGTATACTACCTCAGTTTTAGTATATAATAAGTATACTCGTAGTACACTTGAATAAACTACTTTTTGCTAAGGGTAGATTAAAACAAAGTTTGATTATTCGTATGATTTACATCATTGTCATTCACATGTAGATTTCAGCACTGCTCAATTTTGCATAATCAAACTTTTAGCAATTTACTGGTAAAATGGAATAAATATAGTCATAATGTAGTGGCAAAGATGTTTTCATAGGTCTTTCATGACACGTAGACAAAATCTGTGATTTACCTCCTCCAGGAGAGCCTCCTCCTACTGACACTGACATTTCTGATGAGCTTGTTTTCCCTGTTTGTAAAATAACAGCTAGTTATATTTATGTAAGCTCATGGATTCTTTACAGTAAAATGAAAGATGTTAAATAACAACATTTTAACAATTATTTATTTGTCCAACATATACTGTACACAGGAAAGATTTGTTCTGACTAGGCTTTGTCAGTTCTTGTCCTTTTTGTCTTGGCAGTTAGAATTTGAGTAGTAATACATTCCTGCTCTACTATTATTTAATTTGCAATTATTTTTCAGAACCATCTTTGCTCATTTTAGTTGAAGGATTCCGATGTTACAGTAATGTACTTTAAATATTTTTACATACTTCCAGGGTTTACATTTACATTTACGCTTACACCATTTAGCAGACGCTTTTATCCAGAGCGACTTACAACAGTGCTTTTTACATCTGTAAAGCTATGTTTAAAATCAACAACTGTGGTTAAACCAAGTTACCGCCGACTAAGTTTTATACTTTAACGAAAATGGGTTAGAGAAAATGAAAGTTCACAGACAAACATACATGTTAATGGTGGGGTTTTTTGTTTGTTCTTTTGCCTTGAGAGGTAAGACAACGTAAACAGTAAGGGTTAAATTAATCCCTGAGATGCTCTTTGAAGAGGTGTGTCTTCAGACCATGTTTGAAGACAGCAAGGGACTCAGCAGTTCTTATGGCAAGAGGAAGTTGGTTCCACGCAGTATGGAAAAGTATAGAATTTGACTTGAGAAAGTACCACATCTGGATAAGTATAGAAAAGAAAAATTGGATATGCAGAAATATTTGTGTTTACAGACTTTTGCCATTACATTGTTTTCTAAAATTTAGCCTAAAATTCAGTTAAAATGTCTGGAGAGAAATATGTGTTTTGCAGGGAGATTTGGTTGTGTGTTGAATCAGTGGAATCTGCTTGGTGTGTTGGCGTAGCTCCTCAGTTCACCACCAATTAGTTTCCCTAGAGCTCACAAACGTAGGCTACTTCATTTTTCATTTTGTTTTAAAAAAAAAAAGTTACATTCAGTAAAGAAACTCTGTCTGAGGTGAGATATATATAAAGAGAGAGAGAGATATTGAGATGATATGTGAGAAGTCTCCCAGCAGTGAACTATTTTACTTTAGCAGACTGAGCTACGCCACTAACGTTACGCAGACCAACAAAAGTGGAACCCTTCTATGTTCTGTCATGTTTGAGTGAGTTCAGCACTAATGGAGTTGTGTTGCATTGCAAATTTAAGCATTGCTGAATAACTTGCTGTGCATTGACCTGGTCAGATTTTGGTTTTAATTGATCTGTAAGTGGTAGAGTAGCCGTGTAGGTCTGTGTATATTCTGGCCATTCAATTTTCGCTTTGGAATCAAAATTCAAAAACGACCGGGTGATTTGTTTTTAATATTGCACAGGGTTTGTACATAACATCCAGTGCCGAAAAACTATAAAACCGCCCTGCACTCGTTTTGTTCAGCTTCAATATTTATTTTTCACATTTTAAAATACATTTTATAAGATAAATGGATTTAAACTTTTTACAGGGAGAAGTTCTGGAACAATTTTTGAATGGAAAATGTGTAGGAAACCTGAACTTCTCATAAAGGCGTTTAGTTTTATTAATGTGTGCTACTTAAGTGTTATTTGCTAAATGGTCAAAAGTGAGTAAGTCTAATGTTACTTTTATTTAATATTTAAAGTATTGTACAAGATTCTGGATCCACATATTCAAGAATAACATTTCAACCATATGGATACTCAGATAAAAAGAACAGGTTGATGTCAAGTGTAAATTCAAGGGACATATTTTCACAGAACATGATCAGATGTGGATGAACAGACTGACTGCATTCATTACATGAGAACATAAATAAACACCAGACTGAGCTAATTTGATGAACAGTGTCGTTAGTGTTCTGTCTGAGATTATTTAAGTATTACAACTATGCTGATATGATCTTAAAATAACAAGATGGGATTTATTTCATAGCCAGTAATCACAGCTGCAATGATATACAATTCATAATAATATGTCTTACATTCACAATCAAATACAGAGTCAAAAAATTATTTTGATGTTAAAAGAAGGCAGATGATTGATATGATAATCCCCCAGGTCAGTTTAGAGCAAATACTGTGTGTAAACATGTCATGTGAAACTTTATCTGACAGCCAACTACCCCACGGACACAAACGGGTGTGTCATGAAATTATAGCCTCCATCTATTCAGCTGGTAAATGTCATGTAACCTGTCTTTAGAGGGCACATGGTGCTGACAAACTTTTAGAAATTATTATTCAAATTTTCATATAATTCATGTTTCAATTATGATCAGAGTTTGAGAATCAATCTGTTTAAAAAAGTCTTAAATGTGCTAAATAGAAAGGTATAACGTTCTGTATTTATATTTAATCATATTCCTAATATCACTGATATAACCTTATTTCTCATAGATTTGTTTCTGCGTGTTTTCACTTGCATCAATAACTAAGCTGAGTGAAAAATTTAGACCTGAAAATGATCAGACCTGAGCAGTGTCCATACATGGTGCAGGGGATCACAGTTTTAGTTCTCAACAGGCCACATACCTCATATGTCCCTCACTTAAACATCAATATAATCTTTTAAGGATTGGATAAAGTTTTAATTTAAAAGCATACGTTTCACAGATCAAAATAAGATAAAAAAAATCTTATTTGAGAGACTCGATGCACAGAAGCAATCAAAACTAAAAAAGTTGTCAGCTCCTGTGAATTGATAAATTAATTTCATATGTCTTTCCAGGTTACCTCAAAAACAGGAAATTACTCACCTTAAAATGCTGCCAGTCGCGTTGAGCTGCGTCTTTTCTGACTCTCTGATTTTAGGGTGACCTCTCCTTTTTGTTCGGCTGTAATATATTGGAAACCCTGTACCCGTTTACTAGATCAGCTTACTAATAAGAGGTTTTATTTGGGTTTGACTTACACTGGCATGGAGGAGGACATGGGCATGGTCGTGCACATGGACCACTAGTATTTTTATGATAATGTATAAAAGCTTATGAGTAAAAATAGATCCAGATGATTTTAAATTGATATTCTAAAAGCGGTATTTTTTAAACTGTCAATGTATATTATTTATGTGTGTATAAAGGAAATACCACAATTTCCTGCAATAAACTAGAGTTATAACTGGAAAATAACTCAAACATGAACAATTATACAGAAATAATTATCACCAGTCTTTAAAGAAACATGCTTCTGTCTCCTATTGCTTCTAGAACAGGATTTTGTTTCATGTGGACTTGGATGAACAGGCTTGACATTCCCAGACGGCTTACAGCCATAACTTGGAGCCAAGGTAATAGTCCATATGCTAAAATAAAGCTGTTACAAAATGAAGGCAAAACTCTCTAGTTATGAGAGGAGAATAAACCTATTTCACACTTTGACCTCATTACCATTCCATCTGAGCTGTCCAGAGGTGGGTAAAGTGGCTAACGTGATTATGTAAGTAAAAGTACAGATAGCACAAGTCAAATGTCACTCCAATACAAGTGAAAGTCAGACAGTCAAACTTTTACTTAAGTTAAAGTACTTGTTTTAAAAACTACTGAAGTATTAAAAGTACATCTTCTTTCAGTGCATTGCTGCATTATTACCACAACACTTACAATACCTAATGCCTGTGACTCGCTTGTAGAAGCTGTAGAATAAGGAACTGGTAGAATGTTACAGAATGAAACACAACCCAAACTGTCAAAGAAAACCAGTCATTAGTTTATTTTATTAATTAATTGTAAGACTACACACTCCCACAAAACAGCATGGTAGTGTTCTGATACAGCTCTGGCAGTGTGTTCACACATATATGTGTATATTAATCAGGAGGACAGTGCAGTAGCTGTAAATGCAGCTCACAACATCAAATCAACATTCCAACCTGCTTAAAACCCAGCTCTGCACCTCTAGCTTCATGACTTTCCAACAGCAACAATGTTCTAATCAAGACAGAAAACAGCAGAACTGTGTGAACTTGGTTTTATAGTTCCAGTCTACAGGCGTGACGTAACCCTACTGATTACTGATAGACTGTCACCTGCCAAACAACCTTTTAGAAAAGGGGGAATAACATCCACTTTATCCACAGATTTGAAAAGTAGCGAGTAACGAGAAGCTTGATAGAAATGTAGTGAAAAGTACAGTATTTGTCTTTCAAATGTAGTGAAGTGAAAGTCATAAGTTTCCAAAAAAATACTCAAGTGAAGTACAGATACTCAAAAACTCTACTTAAGTTCCGTACATTAAGTAAATGTACTTCATTACTGTCCACATCTGGAGCTGTCAAATTGTGTAAGCTAACAAATGTTGACGTTATGTTAAGCAATATAATTTCAATTTTAAAGGTATCAACTGTAATAGTTAAAACAGTTTTGAAACACAACAGATATTTTTTCCTGCAATTTGCGTGTCAACTATGAGTTAATTAATTTAGTTTATTATTAGATATTTCAAAATTTGTGAAAATCCTTTGTAAGAGAATTGTTTTGTACACATTTATTTAGGATGGCATAGGGCTGATAAATCATCGATATCTTCACATGCAAAATATACATCTGGGTTTTAACTATAAGTTAATTTTTCAAGCGCCTTTCGGTTTGATAAATCTTGTATATACTTTTGAATCTGTCTGTTTTGCATTGTATTGCTTATTATTGTGAAATGGCATGGTGGATAATCAGATTAGATGTTATACAGTAAAAGAGGGAGTTAATTTCATTAAACCTGACCTTCATGTGTTGACATTTTATCACCAACAATATTCTTATGACCAATTTATTCTTTCATTTTCTCATACATTATCTCATACATCAAAAGCAGATTATAGTCTGTCTTGTTAATAGCAGCAACTATACATATAGTGTGTACACAGCAAACAACTTATTTGTAGCTGCAGGTAATTCAGCTGTAACACCAAGATACAATAATACAATTATAAACAAAAGGTTATTTGGCTAAAAATGATTAGTGCAGTTTTATATACTAAAAGAAAATATAAACTATGGTCAGGAATCATCCACATTATGTACTAATGCAACATGCAGAAGATCAATCTGGAAGAACAAAAAACAAAAACAGGAAAATTACTCAATTAAAACAATAAATACATGTAACAATGGCAATGGTAATAATAATTATTATTTTTTTAATTATGCATTATTAATATTATTATCTGGAAATCATCCAGTGAAACTAGGATTATGCATATTAACCTTTGACCTGAAGTTTGGTGGAGCACTCGGCTTTGCCAAACGAGTTGACTGCCACCACTTTGTACACGCCTCCGTCGCTGTGCGTCACTCTGAGGATGTACATGGAGCAGACTCCATGAGCGTTGGAGATGTAGTAATGGTTATTAGAGTTAATACAGATGTTGTCGAGGTACCACGAGACATGAGGTGTGGGGCAGCCGCTGACAGCACAGGTCATGTAGCACTGGTAGCCTTTGGGAGGAGTGTGGACCTTGAGAGGAACCAAGATGGAAGGAGGTCTTTCAAAGGTGACTATGGCTGGCGGCGTTGGGATAAATGAGGCTAAACAAGTGACGGAAAGAGAGAATTGTTACTTAACTGAGACGTTGTGATGTAAATATCAGCAAGTAGCAATACGGCATTGGTTTTTATTTGACTTGAAGTTTATTCAAAAGCTTTGTTTGAAACTAGGCCTGCAACCAAAGTTTGTTTTGTTAATCGATCAATCTGTCGATTATTTTTTCCGATTAACCGATTATTAATCTGATAAAAAGGAAATGCTTTAATTTCCAGCACTTTTTAATGAACCAAACTGTTTCTATTTTTCTATATTTATTTTACTCCCTAACATTATAAAAAGGAAAAAAATATTTTCTGATTAATTGAAAATGAAAAAATATTGAAGTTTTAGCCAATTTTGCACTCATTTTGGCCTATAACTCATTTTTGACTCATTTCTGGGAGAGAACTACATTTTTGTGCAAGATGGCGTTCCACATGAGAGTGACGTCACAATAACGTGGAGGACACGCGTCGGAATAATCGCTGAAAATATCAAGTAAATGTCTGTATTGTGAGTAGAACGCTGGTTGTTGTTATTTATCAGCTGAACTTGGGTTTTGTCTGTAATAAACGGGAAGTTTTGACTGGACGCTTTAGTGAATGACGTCCCTGAGAGAGTTGTGTGCACTAACAAACAGTGCGTGTGTTTACGTCACGAAAAATGACAATCACGTGTTTCTACGCCATTACTTCAGTTTTTGTGATGGCAAGACACGGCACTGGTTCTTGTCTCCTTCTTATTCTTCTTTTATGGCGGTCGGCGTCCAGCTTAATGCTGCTTTACTGCCACTGCGGCTTTGGTCAGCTTACTGATTACACATTAGGCCTCGTCCACACGGACGTTCGAAATGAACGCCCTCTGAATGCCATACGCATTTTTGCTGCGTTTTGTAGCTGCGTTCGATTGGCGTTTCGCTGGCGTTCGCAATAGTGTTTCACTGGCATTCGCAATAGCATCGTTTTTCTCGCATTTGTCGGGATTTTGACGCCAAGAAACCGTTGCACGCAGCGTTTATTTGACGCCACCCGAACGCGCAGCCGGCTGAACGCCGGTGCTGAACGCCTGTGTGAACGCTTTGATTTGCTCCAATGAGCAGAAAAACAGTTGGCGTTCAGTCGACGCTCACCTGGCGCCACGAACGCCAGAAAAATGCCTGGTTCAGACGTCCGTGTGAACGAGGCCTTAGGGAATAGCCACTGTACGTATGTGTATAATAACGTAGACCCAACTAATCCATTATTAAATTAGTTGCCAACTATCTTAATAATCGATTAATCGGTTTAATGGATTAGTTGTTGCAGCTCTATTTAAAACAAGTAGGAAAGACACCTTTCTAACATCCAGTGGGAGAAAACATAATTAGGGGGCTACGCAGTACTCCGGCAAAAAAAAATTGCACCAAAATAAGCTATTTTGCAATTTTCCAAAAAAAAAAAAGCATTTTGCTGAATAAATGTTGAACCGTAGCTCTGATTCTCAAAAATCTTATATCATCTTATTCTTTGATTTAAGATGAATTTTTTAGACCCTCGCATCTATTTCTGCCGTATTTGATTTTTCGCTAATTTGCATAAAATGAAATCCCATCTTTTTCGAACTCGTCCCTGGATTTTAGTCCAATCTGCATGCAACTGGTATCATTTGAATCCCAAGACACTCTTCTTTAATTATTATTGAGCACATTTTTAATTTAGGTCTTCATTTTTTTGTAATATGCAAATAAATGGGCTCGGCTTGGCGTAGGACTGCAAACCCATACACCGAGTGTCATAGAAATTCGGCTCTGGGTGGGCAACAGCTTTGAAATTTGGCAGGTAGGTCCTTGACTCTACCCAATACTGAGGAAAACAGTTACTTTACTTTACTTTTCCATATTTCAACATTTCAAACATCACGTACTTCTCAGGCAAAAAAAAAAAAAATTGCACCACTCTACCACGTGGTGGCGCTAATAAGCTATTATGCGTTTTCCGTAATAACTTTTGAATCGTAGCTCCGATTCTTAAAAGTCATATATTATCTTATTTCTGCATGGCACTGCTTGCAGTTATATTGCACTATAGTATTGCAGCACTGTCCCAACAACTACAGTGTGTAACTGCACCTCACCTCTGTTGCTGTCAGCACCCCATGTTGGTGATTCTGAAGGATCTGACAATCCCATGTCATTCTTCGCATAGATTTTGAAGTGGTACTCTCTCCCCGAGTCAACGTTGGCAGTGTACGAGTTTCCAAAGATGCGATCAGCTATCGGGCGCCACATGCGTGAGCTGGAGTCGTGCTGGGCGACCATGTAGTGCAGACGATCATCCAGCTCCTGGTCTGGTGATGGACCCCATGTGATGATGACTTTACCATGGACCAGTTGCTCCAACACCACTGGACCTGGACGCTTGGGTTCATCTTTTGTGTTAAAGTTGAAAAAGAGTGATGATACAACTGTTATTAGGACTGATCTAAACAGAGAGAGATTCCAGAATTCGCAAATGAGATATAATGTTTGCATCAAAGGGCTGGGTGTAGATCACTGCATCTCAGACAAGTCGGGATACCTCTGGTAGTGTTGTAAAGACCAGTTTTTAAAAGTCTCGGGCTTGTCTCGGACTCTGTCGTATTTGTACTCAGTCTTGTCATGGACTCGGACAAAGAAGACTCTGGATTTTATTTGAAGACCAGCCGAGACCACAACTCTGAAAATATTACTATTAAAACTCTTTGAGACTGACGCAGGCATTTTGCGTTTTTTATTAATTAGTGTTTTAATAACTCAAAATCCCTTTAACTTACAGAAATCACACACATACCATCAGAATCACAAGACTTTCAACTTACCACACATTATATTCATTCCTCTGTGTGTGAGATTAGTAATTTCGTGCACAAAAACTGAAGTAATTGTGTAAAAAAGCTTTAATTACATTATTCACCATGCAAACACGTTAGTGCTCGTGGCTCCCATATGGAACGCCATCATGCACAAAAATGTAGTTCTCTTCCAGAAAGGCAAAAAGCAGCTCATTTTATAGAGCAAAATGAGTCCAAATCGGCTCAAAATTACCCAAAACTTTGGCATTTCTTCATTTTCAATTTATCAGAAAATATTTTATAATGTTAGAGAGTAATCCATAGGGAACAAATAAATATAGAAAAATGCATTATTTATCAAATAATTTTATTCTATATGCAGATGGATACCAAATGGATAAAGAAGTGTTTCCACCTGCACTAACCTTATTTTTCTTCACAGCACTAAGCCATAGAATGTCTCTGCAAAATAACAACTCTACAAGTCAATAAAACAGTGAGTTTGGTCTTGAGGAGTGTTCACTGTGGTTTGTTGAGTTTAACATATGATGTGATCAGTGTTGATAACTGCTTCCAGTGAAGTGATTTCCTCATTATAGATATGTAAGAGAGAAATATTGAATAAACATCTTTAATGTTGCTTAGGCTTTGCATCTTCCACTTATTAGTCATGTGGTGTAAAACATGCATTTGTCTCGACAGACTCTGGTCTCGGTCTCGGTTTAGGTGGTCTTGACCACAACTCTAACCTCTAGTATATTCAGTGTAATGCCTACAAAGAGGTTTGAAGTGAGAATTATGAGTACAACGCTTTTCATTACCTGTTACTCTAACCTCGATGTCAAAGGTAGTCTGTCCACTGGAGTTCTTCGCTATGATGCTGTACATGCCGGAGTCTGAACGCTTTGAGCTGGGTATGATGAGCGTTGACATGCCTTCAGTGTTGACGATGTTGAACCATGGAGACACAGGTTCGTTATCCTTTAACCATTTGATTTCTGGTGGTGGAGATCCCTGCAAAATGTAAAACGCAGCCGTAGGTGAAAAAGTATTAAACAAGATAAGAGTGGAAAAATTATGTTTCGCGTTCTTACCTCATAATTTATTTTAATTCTTGCAGAGTTTCCTGCTCTTACCACCATGAAGTCTTCGGGGTCTTTGAAATATGGTTTCACTGAAAATGGTTTAGAACATCAGGCTGCATGTATTTTAAAGTGTATAATTATGACCAAACTCTTTAAATTACTAAGTACACTTGCCTATGTTATTTTATACTTAATGATACTGCTACGTACTGTTAGGATTTTTAGCACAGACCATCCCACAAGGGCGGCTGGGTTCTCCTGCACCAGATGCGTTAATAGCTGACACTCTAAACTGATACTCTGATCCTTCAGACACATCCTTCACTGGGTATTTCAGGGCTAGGAAAGAAGATGAGGTTTCAGCATGAATATTTTCATGTATAATCATTTCAAGGACCATTTCAGGTCAATCATTTGTGAATTTCATGAAATTATTGCAAAATTTTGTAGTTTGTTTAAGGGTGTGTTCAGAGTTCGCTTCCTCTCTTGGTTCAGACCTTTTGGGCAGGTGTGAATACAAGCACCTGAGCTCAGGTGCAGAACAAACAAGCATAGGACGAGGAGAACAGCACGCAACATCTCCATGATTGTGTACTTTCACTTTGGGCTTCCTGCTTTACCACGCCACACACGTTTCTGTCCAGTAGTTGAACGACTTTAGCACGCGTGTGGTTTTGTTTACAAATTCTGCTCCACTTGCGAGGCTACAATGTGAAAGCGAAGTACGGCAAGGAAAAAATAAACGTTTTATTTGGTCTGGACCGAAAGCAAGTGAACTAACAGACTTTTCTGGTGTGAGTACACTCTAAGTGCCATACCTTTAATAGGTTCGTTGATGGTGTTCAGAGCTACCCATTGGTTTGTATCCTTCTTGAGTTTTTCGAGCTGGTAGCCCAAGATATTTGTTCCTCCATCATTCTCAGGAGGAGTCCACTCAAGACTGATACAGTTTTTGAAAGCACTCACAACCTTAGGAGGAGCTGGTGGGCCAGGGAATACTGCAACACATTGACATACAGTATATGAGAGGGCTTCAGTATATATAAATATTTTTCTGTTAGCTACATCTTTGAGCACAGCTGTATTCACTTGTTGCATTTACGGATGTTCTACGATTGTCAGTTTTCATTGGTGGGCGCTGACACTTCCGGTCGAATCATTATTATTTGCATCATTAACGACGCCGGTAACTCTCAGTACCTGCCAAGGATAACGATGAACGGCACACATCGGATAATTCAAAAGTCATCCTTGGGTCCCAAGAGCAAGAGGGAAACAGGTTATATATATATATATATATATCTACAGTATATTTCATCACTATCGACAGTTACGAAGGTAAGTTATGTGATGTAGTTAGCTAGCTTTAGCCATGGCAGTGATGCTAGGTAGGCTAAAAATGAACCATTAGAAATGTTTATTAAATTGGTTTGCCAAAATGTTCACTTTACACTGTGACGTTGAATAATTTTATAAGAAGGACTTATTTTACCCGTTTACACATGTATTGATAATATGTGGTTATCCCCAGTATCAGGATCTATACAGACGGGGGAGTCAGCATCCGTGCCACCTGCCATAGATCTTTGAGGAAGCTTGAGAAACCTCACAACATCACACTACAATGTAATTTAGGGTCTGTTTACAAGTATCTAGATATTTTATAAACCCAAATTTGTTTGTATGTTTCTTTTTTTTTAAATGCGTTTACACAACATTAGGTAAAAAAAACGTACACTAGATTAGACTAGACTAGCACGCACTAGAACTCTGTGTCATCACCTGCCTTTGTTGTTGACAGCAGCTGATTATTGTTGTCATGGTTACGGTTGTCACTTATGGTATGTAAGGAATTTAAGTTATTTAACACAACTAAACACGTCCCAGTTTTTGAGGGAAAACTGCATTTTATCCAGCGTTTTGAAAAATCTTCACTTTGGAGGACGTTTTAAAAAATATCCATTTGCTAAAACTCTGCTTATGTCTAAATGGAAGGCCCAAACATATACAAAAATGTCTTAATAAAAATATCTACATACGTGTTAACAGGACCAGACAGATTTCCAATGTTAGTGCCACCATCTTGCAATATCATTTTTATTAATGCACTGACATGCAATAAACAGTGGCCAGTTTCTTACTTAACGTTCCAGCCATGATGTTGTCAGTCTCCAGTGGTTCACCAATGCCCTCAGAATTTTCAGCGTATACACGGTAGGTATACCTCTTGCCGTGGGACACGTTTCTGTCTCTAAATGTTACTCGATCAGCCGAGAGTTCTCCCAGTTTCTTCCAGGTATTGTGGCCAGCCTGTTGACGCTCAATTATGTAGTTTGTAACCGCTGAACCGCCATCATCACTTGGTGAGTTCCATTTGATTTCAATTACAGAGTCTGCACTTTCTAACACCTCTACTGGGCCTTTTGGTGGACTGGGCTTTGCTGTTTGGGATATCAGTGAATCATATGAGTCTCTATAATAAGCAATAGTTTAGAAAGCAAAAAGAAGAAATGTATCCTGTAATTTTTTTCTTACCAAGCACAATTAGCCGGGATGAGGCTTCAACAGAACCGAAAGCGTTTTTAAGTTGAATCTTAATCTCTCCAGCATCTGATTGCAAACAGTCTTTTATTTGAAGGCGGCTGTGGTTTGGTTCCCTCACCACTTTCACCCCTCCACCATCCATCAGCTCAGATCCATCTTTAAACCACCTGATCTCCAGAGAGTCTTGTGGTGGAAATGTCATTTTAAATGATGCAGTTTGGCCGGCTTTCACAATTACATGCTTGGAGAACTTGTTTAATTCATCAGGGTCAAATTCTGGAAGTTCTGGAACATGAATGAAATGAAATTAGATCATTCATTATTGATACTATTTAAATTTATTTTTTTATTACACCATTATGTTAGAATTGTACCTCCAACTGTCACCAATGCACTGGTTTTGCAGTCATTTGCTTCAAATTGATATTGCCCCGAGTCAGAATCTTTACAACTTTGGATGGTTAGTTTATGAGTTCCCCCATCCTTAGCTATATTCAGCCCACCTGTTGAGGAAAGCTAGACAGAAAAAGCCAAAAAATACACCTAAATGAAAATTAAATAAAAAACATTTGTGTTACATTGTTTGCATCTTTCCATAGGTTAAAAATTGCAAAATTATTTGTAATACCTGCTCTCCATCTTTAGACCAAACTCCATCAACTTTAGTATTGTTCAGTTTACAGGCTAATTCGACTGACTTTCCACGCACAGCATATGTGTTGGACAGTCTGCTGGTCAGATGCACTTGACCATCTAGTGTAAACACAGTTGGAGTTGGAGTTAATGACAACATAGTGTCAATACAAATGAAACCTTTTCTTTCTGTGTGATTTCAAATAAAACATACAGTACATAACAATACATATAGGGCCAGATTCACAGACTATGATTAACCCTTTACCTAGACTTCCCTAGAGTTTCGGGCTGAACGCCCTTGGCACTGTAATTTAGTTCAGGATTGTTATTGGAAGTGCTTATTTTCCATGTAGCGTTGCAGTGCATCAACTAGAAATGTGACCTCTGTATTTGGCCCATCCGTGAAGGGGCAGTGGGCAGCTGACATGGACTGTGCCTGGGGAGCAGTGCTTGAGGACGGTACCTTGCTCATGAGTACCTCAGTGGTACCTTTAACGTCTGGGATTTGAACTTGCAACCTGATCATGGGATGAACGCCCTAACCGTTACACTACCAACTGCCCCATTAGCTGTTACATATTGTCAAATACATTACCATTTTAGCAAAGTAAATAAATATTGCTCAAATTTTCGGTTAGTTTTAGGCCTCATTCACATGGACGTCTGAACCAGGTGTTTTTCTGGCATTCGTGGCGCCAGGTGAGCGCCGACTGAACGCCGACCATTTTTCTGGTCATTGGAGCAAATCAAAGCGTCCACACAGGTGTTCAGCACCGGCGTTCGGCTGGCTGCGCATTCGGGTGGCGTCAAATAAACGCTGCATGCAACGTTTTCTTGGCATCAAAATCCTGATGAACGTGAGGAAAACGACACTATTGCGAATGGCAGTGAAACGCCAATCGAACGCAGCTACAAAACGCAGCTACAAAACGCAGCACAAACGCAGCAAAAACGCGTATGGCGTTCAGAGGGCGTTCATTTCGAACGTTCATGTGGACGAGGCCTTAGACTCACAATTTTCAGAGATTGCTATATCTACAGAATTGGTAGATGAGGAGAGTTTTGCTTCAGACTCTCTAGATGTCTTCAGGTTGACCACTGCTACTTTCCTTTCACCAGTCTCTGACTCGCAACCAGTCATAAGCCATTAATATACAGTATGTACTTATCAACGTGCCTTAAATCCTGCTATCAGTTTGTTAGAATGTAAACATTATAAAACATTACATGTACAAGCTATAAAACTCTAATTATTGCTCAAGAATTATTTCAGCTCTTACTGCAGAATGAAGACACAGCTATAGAGCTAATCATGCTTGCTTTGTGTCTGACTTTAAAAAAAAAACATTTTTATTCATGTCACATTCTGACATTTTTGCTCAAAACGACTTCACAATTGCAGAGAGAGACTTGGGGTTAAATGCTGCGCTCAGGGCCGCAGGGTTACTAGCAGTGTAAGCAGGATACAAATAGCGGATCTTGAACTCATGACCTGCAAACCCCTTCTGATTCAGGGTTGAATATTTTTCACTAGGGCATGTCCAGGCTGTTCTTTTAATGCTGCTGTGATAAATCATGTGCCAGTAGGTATCAAAGACTTGTCTGGCCGCCTCACAGCGAGAAGGTCCTGGGTTCGAGCCCTGGGTTGGCCGTAGGGCCTTTAGGTGTGGAGTTTGCATGCCCTCCCCGTGTTCGCGTGGGCTTTCCCCGGGTGCCCCGGTTTCCTGCCGCAGTCCCTGCGACCCCGATGGGGATTAAGCAGTTTGGAAAAATGAATGAATGAACGAGCTTTTCATGCACTTAAATCTGGGAAATTTTCTCTTGACAGTGACAGTTATAGAAGAATTATTTATTACTTCATCATTATTCATTCATTCATGTATTATCTGAACCGCTTAATCCAAATCTGGGTCGCAGAGGGGACCGAAGCCTATCCTAGGAACTACAGGCACAAGGCAGGGACCAACCCTGGGCACACTCGCAGTCACACCTTACTGGGCCAATTCAGAACCACCAGTTAACCTATATTGCATGCTTTTGGACTGTGCGTAGAGAAAACAGACGCGAACATGGGGAAAGCATGCAAACTTCACATAGAAGGTCCCTATGGCTGACCCGGGGATTGATCCCAGGACCTTCTAGCTGAGAGGGGGCAGCGCTAACCACTGTGCCACCGTGCCGCCCTCGTTCATCATTAGTTGCTGCATTTTGTCAAATACATCATAAATATTGGTTAAATTTGTTGTTTGTTTAAGCCTGACAATTATCTGAGATTGATTTAATCAGTGGCTACATTTGCAGAAATGTTACTAGTTCCCATGCACTCAAAATTTTATAGAATCTTACCATCTAAGTCTTCAGACAGCACTTCAGAGGATACGCCTTTAGAAGATAATCCTGATAGATCTAAAACACAACAAAAATGGTATGAAAGTTTTCAGACATTATTACTTTTTCTCGATTTTCTACTGTTAAAATTATGTCACTATTAACGTATTCCTTATCATTTCCCTCGTGCGTATGTTTTTAATATTTATTTTTGTGATAATTCGTAAGATCACATTCTTGGACATCATGTACAAGATATATTATTACAGTAACAGTCTATTTCTATGAAGTAATTTACAAATGAAATGACTGTGTGTAAAAATGAAAAAAAGTAATTAGATTTGCATAAATGATCATTAATAATTAATTTCCTCTTAATCTATCTTCCGTACCTGCTCCACCAGCACCAAGACCTTTATGTTGAGAGCCATCCTCCAACTTTTTTCCACGTCCAGACTTATCCCCAACACTTGATCCGGAACCAAAGTTGGATTGAGGTCCCAGTCCAGAGCCGGGCCCACCTGATCCACGACGATTAGATCCAGAACCAGATCCAGAACCGGATCCAGATCCAGAACCGGATCCAGATCCAGATCCAGCTCCAGCTCCAGCTCCAGCTCCAATTCCAGTTCCAGATCCAGATCCAGATCCAGTTCCAGATCCATCAGGTTCAGATACAGATGTGCTGTTAAGACCTGTCCCTGCTGCATCTCTTTCTGCTTTGGCGGTCTTGGCCGCCTCAATTCTCTCTTGTCTCTCTTTCTGTAGTTTAGCTTGTTGCTCCTCTGCAATCTTGGCCAGATCAAGGCCCGACCCTCCGGCCTGTGTAGTCTTGCGGGGTTTCTTTTTGCCGTGTAGGTTTGGATCATTATCCGCTTGATCATTAAAGGAGAATTACAGATCAAATAATTAGGTTATTTAATGCATGAACTCAACGTGTTATTGTAACACTTTCTAGTTAGAGGTGTGAACCTTCACTGGTCTCATGTTTCAATTCTTTATGATAGCTTGATGCATCACAAAGCATGTCATCAATTTTTCTACATTACTTCACACTGCACGCAGATTGGGCAGCCACATTTACTACCGGGATGTTCTTCTTAACTAGAATTTTTATGCCTTGGCCAGAAAATCTCCAAACAATGTCATTATGATATGATATGATTTTCAGCTGCTTCTGTCCCAGGAACTACCACTCAGAATAAGCAGGAGTCTGTGGCTGTCCACTGTATGTCTGTGTATGATTTTTTAAAATTACTTTTTAGATATTTGCATTACATTCATTATTCATAAATATACACAATCTGGAAATGTTTTGAATCAAATAAAAATTTTAAAAAGTGATTTCAATAGTGAAACTACTGCATGTCACGGACCACCTGCAATGCCACAGCGGACCACAGAGGCACCGGACCGCCGGTTGAAAACACCCGATATAATCAATTATGCTCTGCCATAATGCATCACGATGCATCGATTATGTGTTTAATTTCAGCACCCATATTTCTAGTTTTTCTTAAATCTTGACTGACGAGCATGCTGTTTTTAAAAGTAGATTTAGTGAAACAAAATGTGACCCTCCACGGCAAAACCAGTCGCTTGTTGCAACGGAGGTTTCTAAGAAAAACGAGCGTTTATGTTGCGTGGGGTAAAATTTTGGATTTTTTGTTTTTAGTGTTTTGAAACAGTGGAAGGTCTATACTGTACTGTTGTGAATACATTTAGCTGAAAAACTTACCCTTTCCATCCTAAAAACGTGACTTTCTTGAGGTGAGGAATTCAATTCCAGCAGAATGTTAAAAGTTTGTGTTTTGACCGCTCTACTTCAATATTTACGGTAAATCCACTGGTTGACTAGCGTGAAGATATTTCTCCGGAATCCATCTTCGTCTCCCGAGTTCAGTTAACCTAACGCAGGTAGGCTATCCGTGTGGCTGTGAATGCAGCGTAGGCTACCGTAAATGCAAACGTAGCCGCGACCGCACCAAGCGTCTGTGAGTGCTACGGCGATAGTCAACTTCAAAGGCAGATTTCTCCATTTCTCACTTGGCGTGACAGGAGAAACCCGACTCCTTTGAATGTTGATATCTCAGTCATATGTCGTCCTGTTCATCTGAAATAGGTATCATTTTGAAGCTTGATTTATGCCCTTTCATGAAAACACAATAACTCAATTTGGAAAATTTGCGACAAGTTACTGGTTTTGCCGTGAAGGGTCACAAATAACTGAATATTGTTAGATTAAAGTGATGTCAAGTACGTGTGAGGTCACTTACCTTCCACTATGAGCCATGCGTTACAGGACTTGATTCCAGCCACAGCAGCATATATGCCTTTATCTACCTGCATACAGTCTTTCACCACCAGGCGGTGAATAAGCTTGTCCTCAGACACTGTGATGTCATACTTGTCCCCTTGTTCCAGAGGGACACTTTTACCCACCCACAGGATTTTTGAGAAGGGGTTCGATAGAACACATTCAAATACTGCGTCCTCTCTCTCCGTGGCTTTAACCTCCTGAATCCTCACCAAGAAGTCCACTACTGGAACTGAGAGAAAATCATTTAGTGTCATTGTCTTTTATGCTACACACATCCTTAAAGCTTTATAGCATTGTCACTTACTCTTAAATGCAGTGGAGAACATGTTCACGTCCTCTACATCTATCTGGTACAGGCCTGCGTCATCAGGGAGAAGGTCTCTGACAGTGAACACAAACTTCTTTCCTACTTGGTTCAGACTGTGTTTCAGGTCCACGTCCATGTCTTTGGAGTACTCAATCATCTCTCCATCCTAAGATCAAACCATAGTCTTGCATCTGTTGCCTTTAATTTTAATGCCGATGCATGGTTTTATCCCGTCAACATACCTTGTAGATAAAAATCTTGCTGGTGGGGTCAATAAGATCCAAATCGACTTCAAATGAGGCTGTGCCATCACCTTTCACTTCAATATGCCTCAGGTTGGAAATGCTTTTAACAAACTGCCAAGGCGAGGAAGGAAAAAAAAAGTGCATAAACTCATACATTCCTCAGATAAACATCACAAGCTGGACAAGCACGTCATCTAGAACAGTGCTATTCTATTACAATTTCAGGTGGGCCTGATTTTTTAAACCAAGAAATTTAGCCGGGCCAGACATTTTTAGAAGCCGGTAACAGCTGGTAATGACAAAATTTAAACACTAATGAATGATGATCAGAGAAATCAGTGTGCCACCTGTTCGTTTACGGAGCGTTATGGGGATCCGTGATTTCGAGACATTCTGTGTCATTCTAGAATTGATATCAATTATTCAATATGTGTAGTCACATTAATGAAACCTGCCCACCACTGCTCATATTCCAATTCATTTTTGCATATGATTTATGTGATGTATATATGTTCCGCAAATATCATTGGACCATGGGCGCCATAGTGGGGTGAAAAGTGGGACTGATTAAAGTGGAGGGAGGGCCCTTGAGAAGTCAAGAATTTTATTTTATTATTATTATTTTTTATTATTATTATTTTTATTATTATTGTACTTTGCTCTTTGTACTCGGTAAAAACTGGAGCCACGTCCTAGTGTTGTAGTACTTGAGAACAATCTCATCTTGTCATGGACTCGGACAAAGAGGACTCGGGATTTTATTTGGAGACCAGCTGAGACCACAACTCTGAGAATATTACTATTAACTCTTTGAGACCGACGCAGGCATTTTGTGTTGTTTATTATTTTATGTTTTATGTAGGATAATAGGCTAACGACTAATAGGCTAATTAAAGGCTAATAGGCAAACGCATGTATAATAGTGGCAAATGTTGGATAGTAGGCTTAGAGACCGCCACTGTATTTAACTGTATTTAAACCAAAAATGTTTGAGATGTTATTTTAATAATAAATCATTTATCATATACATATGGGTGCGTAATTATTACATTGTTTTAGTAGGAAAACAGTATTTAAGTCAAGTATTTCCATAAGCATAATAATCTCAGTCATGTATTCAGACATTTTTAAGCATTATTTTCTGTTTAATAAAGACTCAGAGACTGTATCAGATTTGTATCGTATCGGCAGATGTACAATTTTACAATATTGGTATTGGACATAAAAAGTGGTATCGTGCTGTGTTTATATATTTATATGCAGGACAAATAAAGAATCTTGAATCATGATTTTACAACTCTGGTAGTAAGGGACCTCAAGTGAAACTGTGCATTTGAGGTCCCTCAGGAAAGATTGTGTGAAAAGTTTAGTAATGTTAATCTTTAAATACTGAAATGCAGTCATTGCAAATGAAACACATTTGGATCTGGTGGCACAATAACCAGTTGTGTCAGTCTAGGCAGCGTTCAACTGACGGTTTTCATGGTCAGTTTTAAGTTTATGGGTTGAGAAAGTCATGCTGTACTACCGTATAGCGATACTGATCACCAATGCAACAACCAAAAATTGTGTTCATGGTCTGTACTAGTGTAGAAATTCATGCAGCAATTTCTGAAGGCTCACACAATGTGCTTTTTTTCCCCCACATTTCTGGCAGGAAAACTCTGAGGTTGTGGCCGCCTTCTGAACAGACTGGATCTTGAACATACCTGAGCTTGCTCCTCTTCTCTTTCTCTTTTCATTTCATTAAGCTTCTTCAGCATCCAGCGGAAGTCTGTCACTCCATATTCTGCACAGATGCTCTCGTAGTCTTTCCTGTCGGCACTAAGCAAAATCTCCCAGAACTTTGGATCAATTTCCCCTTCTTTTTTCGGTTCAGTCTTTGGGCGCACTTTGCTGTGGAGAAATAGATTGCAGTAAGATAAATGAGAAGTAATTAAAAAGATTTTAATTAAATTGAATTAATTGTGTATTTTTTGAGAGTTCAACCTCCTTCTCTTCAGCGTCGTCTTGAGCTGATTTGGATTCATATCTGCTGGATAAAATTGAAGAGCATTAAGAGGATGGCTCCTGACCTACTTTTTGTCATACTTTATGAAGGACTGTGATTCTGTTGACTCACAGGCTGCTGCATTTGCTTTGTCCTTTTTGAATCCCACTGAAATATGGAGGTAAAATACGATTGACGCTGACGCTACACGTGTGACTTTGCAAATAGAAGCAACAAATGTGATTTCATACCTTCAATAACATTAAGTACAACCGTGACGAAGGCCTTGCCAAACTCATTAGTCGCAAAGCATTTGTAAGTGTCGGCTTGTTCCGGAGAAACATTAGGCATCTAGAACACAAAAGAGCAAAGGCAAATAATGCATTGTTCAGGGAAAAATAATTACATCTCTATTTTTTAAAGTCATTTACCTCAATTGTGTGTTCTCGAGAAACAGGGTCAAATTTATTTTGATATTTCTGTGGGTCAGAGACGTCTCCATTATTTCGTGACCAACTGACAGTGGGTTCAGGATCCCCAGTGACAATAGCCTTGAAAATGGCTAATTTGCCTGTTACGAAAAGAACAGCCACATGTGTAAGTAAGTGAATGTCATACATACATATTGTCATACATATTTTATGTTCAATAAACAATTTTTTAAATCTGAGACCTTCTTGTATGGTGAGTGCTATGGGCTTGCGAGTGAAGTCTGGATGGGATTTCCCTTCTGGAATTTCTTCCACATACTGTGTGATCATCACACCAGGTACTTTGGACTTCTTCTTGATGGCAACTGATAATACCAATTGGAAATGGAAAAAAAATTATAATCTTGGAATGTCCTGAAACTTTTTGGAAACGTGTATGTTTTGCTTCACGTCACACAAGTTTTAGATTATATTTTATTAAAAATTTCACACCTTGATTCATTAAGTTCATTTTCTTACAGGATGTGTCATTGGTGATATGTGACGTTAATTAATTTTAAATGTGGAATCTTCCAGGAGTATAATATTGTCTCAGTGTAGATATATAATATTGGGCTAGTAAATGGGTGATACTTTCAAGTGCACTTTTACTATATTTTAGGTAAACTATGTTGATAACATTTTTGCAAATCAAGCTGCATTCCAGTAGAAATTCTCACATGGATTTCTTGCTGAAACACTTTAAGAAACTATTTGTGTCAGACCAGAATAGTCCAGTTTATGGCATGAGGGAGTTGATGGACACTTTAGTTATTGAGACTATAGAGCATCTCTCACTGCAGAGAAGATTTCCCCCCGCTACTAGTATGGGGGCTGAAATTAACTGCATAATCGATGAAGACGTGGAAGATTCTGCATTGCTGCAGTGGCAGACCACAATCGATTATATCAGGGCTTTTCAACTGGCGGCCTGCGGTGGCATAGCAGATCCAGTTTCACTACTGAAACCACTTTTTAAATTTTATTTCATTTATTTTTCAAAATCACTATTAATAATGTGATTGGGACGGGACTGGAAAAAATGTAAGCAGGAGTGGGCGGGACCGGGAATCGTAATAACACTATGATAACTTTATACAGAAATATACCTTTTAAATAAATAAACTAATTTTGAACTCAACACTAGTTGTCCTGTTTCTTTATGCTCTCCTCCTGTTTGCTTTGGTGTAGCCGGTTAAGTGAATGGCGTGCTCTACACACCCGTAACAGTTGGTGGCGATAGTCCCAACCACCAATAATGTAAGAGAAGAAGTAGGCTTTTAGCCGCGAAAATCATAACCAAAATGGAGGCAGACGTGAAAGCTACGCTGCAACGACTACTGTCTGAAAATAATACATCAGTTGTGCTCACGGATATTTCTGGGCGGTCTGAAATAACTAAAAACATTTTACGCGTTGAGATAGAAGGCGTGAAAATGCAATACGCCAGCTGCAAGACTTGTAGACAACCGATTAAGTGGACACTCTCTTGTTCTTGCATAGCAACAGTGGGACTCCATCGTAATAGAAATTCAGTGAAAATTATAATGTGTTTTTATATAATGTGTGTGTGTGTGTTTATGGATGGATGGATGATTTGCATAAAATTCAACATGAAAAGTCATTGTTAAGATGACTTTCAGTTCAATAAAACAACAAATTACATTTTGGATTTTTATTCAACTAAGCTGGGCACGCTGTGATCTGTACTCTATTTTTTTTTTACTGTAACTGACAGATTTCAGCCAAAAAAACAACAACACGGGAGTGGGAGGGAATGGGAGTAATTTTTCTGGGATTGGGACGGGACGGGATTTTCCCCCAGTTTTTTTATGGGATTGGGATGGGATGGGATTTTTTTTGTGGGAGTGGGACGGGAGAGGTTTGAAAATTCACTCCCGTGTCACCCTCTAATAGACACACACAGACATACGGTGGACAGCCGCAGACTACTGCTTATTCTGAGTGGTGGCCCCTGGGACAGAAGCGGTTGAAAACCCCTGTATTATATCATAATGACATTGCTTGGTGATTTTTCTGGATGTGACATAAAATTCAAGTAAAAAAAACACACAATGTGAAGTAAAAATTGATGCCATACATCGTGATGCATCAAGATATCGTATTGAATCTAATCATTGACCTGATAATCGCAATCATAATAGCACTGAAGGTTCACACCTCTAGCTACTAGTAATTTAATGACACATATAAATACAACAAATAATAGTAAATATGACAGGAATACCTTGACCGGTTGCTCTCTGATCTGACAGCTTTGCTGATCTCTTCCACATTTTGTCAGCTATGATTACAGATAACGTAAGGTTGATCTGAAAACAGAGAAGAAGAGAGAGCAGTTTATAATCATATCTTTTCCAAATGAGATGAACTGAAATGAGAAACTAATTTTGTACCATTAATGATTGATCTGATGGTGGTCTGGTGGTGGAATGTACACTTCTGAACAAAGAGCTCATAGATTTAAATCCTACCTCCAGCACTACTACTACTACTAAGTCTCTGAGAAAGACCCTTAACAAAAGTTGCTTAGGGGAGACTGTGTTAGGGGAGAATAAGGGGTGCGCTTCGCAAAAGCATAGTTGCTAACGCATTGCTAACTACATTTGCAACACTATGTTAGTTTCTAATGTACACTCATCCACAAACCTAGTTAGCAACTATGCTTTTGGGAAACGCACCCCTGGTTAAGAGCATCTGCTAAATGCAGTAAATGTAAAAACCGGATGTAGCACCATGAACCTCCTCTAGGGGTCAGTAACTGCTCAAAGGTGGGTTTTCCCAAATCCTTGCACCGTGGATGTTCTTTCCAAGCGAGGTCTCATTACGTTCTCTGCAGTTAACATTTCAGCCGAGACCGAAAGAATTCCTGGGGTTTGGGTTGATTCTTGGCACGAGAACTGGCCAGCAGAAAGCTATTTAGAAGCTGGAAGAACATTCTCCCTTACCCTGATCTCACCGTGGTCATTTGTCTTGACCTTAACTTCGGAGAAGACAGCAAAGGTCGCTCATCCACAAACACAGAATGGAGGTGGATATATATATCTAGCTGTGGAATGTAATGCTGACATGTTTTCTGTAATCTCCTGACTTGTTGAGCTCTCCGTTAAATATTGAGGTGGGCAAGAGGATAAGAACAAGGCGACTAAAACTTGGCAGTGGAATGAGTATGTGTTCTAATGTAGGTAGCTGTTGACAGCTGTGTTCCGCAGACCTCTGAGAAAATTTTTACACCGTGATAATCCCCTGACATGACGAATTGGCAACGTTTATTTTGGTAGTGTTGACATAACTTAATACATCAAAGTATTAACGCTGAATTGCTTGCAGCCTAATTGTTAGTATTCTAAAAAAAAGTGTAAAATACATTAAGTAAAAATGAGATTAAGCTTATTTACATAAATTATTTTGATTTACACATTTAAGTATATAATTGTAAACCTAAACAACGTCACCTTAGAGCACGCAAAGATAATCCAGCCCACCCAATAATTTTTCAGCCTCCATTTTTACAGTTTTATGAGAATAGACCAAATTATATCAGACCTTTTGGACTCTGAATAAAACCTTACCTTGAGGACTTGAACAGCCTAAGACACATTTTAGTTCAGTTCCCCCTTGAAATTTGAGACCATCTGACATTATAAAAGTTTTAAGTCACAGGAAGAAATCAAACACCCATCCAAACGAATACCAGATTCAGCTTTGCGCTGTGCGATACAGATTCCCTTTTCACACCTCCATTTATACTGATGGCTCCAAAATAGATAATAATGCATCATCAGCGATAACAGTTGGACCGACTGGCGATGAACCCCCACTGTGCCTTTTTTTGCAATGGGCCTCTATCAATACTGCATATTTTATTTTCTTGCTCTGCTCTGAGGACCGCAAGTGCTTTTACAGACAAATTGATGCAGTTGATGTTTTTATTAAGGTCCCACTGTTGAAAGTTTTAGACTTTTTTAGCAGGTATTGGTTTTAAAAAAACTTGTTTAGTTTATTTGGTTGTTTATTTTACGTGTTTTTAATTTGTTTTATCTTCACCTGTCTTGGCCATAAAGTAGTTGTAGTCACTAATATGGCAATAAAACTAAACAAACAAATATACAGTGTAACTCTGAACTGCATAGTGCACATTTTCAAATATGATTTAGGTCAAATGAAATGAACCAAACTGTATTTGATTAAAAGTGTTACACATATTTAATTGATGGATTAGCATTAAAGCTGTAGCATTTAGCATTAAATCCTGTGCGAAATAAATATTGCCTACGACAGATAACAGAATTGTCAGTGCTGCAGTACATGTGGTGAATAAAATAAGACGTTCACACACCAACAGGGACCCAGGCGTTGCCTCATTGGACACAGTCTGTTCTAATCAGCACCACTGGCAAAATCTGGAAGGTTTAGAGCTATCTGAAAACACGCTTTAGTACTGATTTTCTCAAAGGCTAATCTACTTACATTTTTAATCTGAAACATAATTAGTGTGCTCCATGAGATGGCCAAGAGGCAGCTGAACCCTTCGCCTTCCTGGGTGACCTGTCACGGATGTGTGACTTGCGAAGTAATAAAGATATAATAGGATTTAGATTTAATGTGGTGCATAGCAGGTAATTCAAATCTGCTTGTTATACATGTGCATGATATTCTGGGGCTTTGCCTCCCAGCCCTTGTGAGCTTGTAGCAGGTTACATAGTTATTTGATAGGTCTCGCGGCACGTTAAAGTGTGATAAATCATTAGGCGCATGACTGGATCGCCGTTCGTCTGAAACTGGTTTCAATCTGTACGAAGATTCTGTTAATCTTTTAATATCTGAGCGTGTGAGGGTGTTACAATATAAAATCACAGTTTATTCTTTCTGCTGCAGAGTCCATTGTTTAAAAAAATCTCAACAGAGGCTTAAATTCCCAATAGAGAGTGTAAAAATGTCATTGCTGTTCTCATTCCCATTATGATTAAATGAGATCGCTACCATGAGCGCTAGGAAAAGATGGGGGACATTGAAATGACCATTTGATGGATTTAGGCTGGATTTTCCTTCTTATAGCATTTTTATTTCTGTGGGTCGTCCTTATCATCCATATTTTAGAAGAATATGGTCATACTCTTAAAGTTTTTACTGTTGAATTTTAGTACCAGTTAAATAGGCGTGTGGTTTGAGAATTAGATTCAGGATATCAGTCGAGGACACCGCTAGCGTTGTAGAGTACATATCGTTTGACTTGTAAAGAAAGTGTTAATCTCACATTTGTCAAACACACACGGGTGCAGATTTGGCCTCTGCCCCCACCACGAGGCACACGTGGCGGGTACGGGGGGGATGCCCCTTTCTGGGCATGGATCCTTTGGGTGAAAATGACTCTCTGGTCTACTGACATAACAGTTAATGTCACGATGCCTGACCCAGCAGGGGTCAGTTTTTATAGCCCCATGTGGCGCGTAACACATGCTAACATTTAATGCAGACACCTGCCGCCGGTGTTCCTGGCCCAAGCAAGCTATGAAAATATAGCAGCTGGATGGACCAAACACCAGAGGTGCAGCCCAAGGTCACCATTATACAATACGATGTTTGTTGGGGTCGAGCTGCTAAGAGAGACTGAGTCTCACGTTGTTCAGTTCCGGACTTGACGTCAGGCTCCCAACTGTTTCCTTCTTACCATTATCACATTTGAGGAATCAAAAAAGGGAGGAATTTGTCATCTGTTATGTTCAGGCTTCAGGCTGTGCCGACATTATTTAGAAACACAGAGGAACAAAAGAGTGCTCTTGACTTCAGGAGAAATTTTGAGCCGGGTAAAAACAGTTTGGTGCAGTGAGAGCTGGTATGGGGTCGTTTGCTTTGATGTCAGTCCAATCGTCTTCTATTCATCTCTCTTTTATAGTTTGCAGACTGTTATTGTACGGGATTTTGTGATCTGATGCAGCAATTGCTGAGTGTAACTGTGAGGGTCGCTTCAGTGTTATGTCTGCCTGCTGTGCACAAATAATCTCCAGCATGTTGCAGAGCCAATAAATGAGCATCTGGGATTGCTAATGGGCATCTTGTCTTTTTTGTCCATCTGACAACTCTTAGACTACACACTCGTCAGTGAATGTTGTGCCACTGGGTGGGCACAGGCTTTATACGTTGTAACATAATTGCATAGAAATGCAATTTAAATCTTAAATAAAATGAACAAAACATATTGCAAATAATGGAGGATATTTTGTAAAACGGCAGATCCAAAGTGGAGATGAAGTGAACATTTCTGTTGCATTTGTCAAATCATTCAATATATGTTTATAAGCAATTATAAATAAGTCTATATTTCTGAAGTAAGATTTCAGACAATTATCAGACAGACAATAAAGCAGGTGATGTTCAAAATACTGAATAAATATTATAAATAAATCCAAGTTTTGAACAATTGCTACAGTTATTGTGCCAAGTAGGTGGGTAATTTGCATGGGGGTTACAGAGGTCATGACCCCTGCAAAAATCAGATCAATATCCCCCCCCACCCTGCCCCAATAATCATATCATTACGATAGACAAAAAATATTATTTCGCATGGATAACTTGTCGATTTTCTTTATTAAAGTAGCGTGTTTACTCATCTGGTAATTAACATAACATTAACGTTAACTCAATAACCTCGTTACATGTCATCGTTTTTAATTTTTAATTCATAAAATTGATTATATTTTTTAATTAGTTAAATTCCTGATTTGAGAAATTTGCTTTGCAACTAGTTAAAATTTGATTATTATTATTATGTTACTATTGAATTCCTAATACAATTCCTTATTGAACTCCTTTTTTAACTGGTTCAAATTCAAACTACCATTGAAATCAATGTGAAAAATGTCTTATTTCTCACTAGTTAAAATTCAATTTCCGATTTTAAGAATTGACATTATAACTAGTTACAATTCAATCTCTGATATCAAGAATGTGCATTTTATCTAGTGAAGACTGAATTTCTCATATCGTCTAGAAATGAATTAAATCTAAATCTGCCTGTCATAGTAGTGGTACCAAAAATGGTGCTGCAGGTACCAGATATTTATAATGGAAAAGCAAAAAAGCGAGTAGAGTCAAGGCTGGTTCCAGTCAGTTCCATAAGTTGATATGAGAACTGATCGGCTTTAATATACTGCTTAATAAAATTGCTCACTTTACTCTCTAAAACAAATTTTGAGATCATTACTTGGTATTGAACGACAAGGTGTGGTGTGTTACAAAAGTAAATGATTCAGTGTTAAAAAAAAAAAATAGGCGGAGATTTTAACCCCTCCAATGTTTAACCCATTGACGGCAGGTAAAATTATAGTTATGCAGTAACTCTGTGGTGGCCTTCACAGCCTCCTGATGCAGCACACGACCATTCTGACAAGCAGGTTTGTTAGAGCGTTAGGAAAACCGAACATCCATTTCTAAAAGATAATCATTTAATTTTCTTGCAATCATGTGCTGAACAGCAGTATGTGGATGCAATACGTCATTCTACATTCAAAGTCATATTCAGAGAGGAGTATAAAACTTGTGATTTGACTGACGGCTTGAATAAAGGGATTCTGGGTCAAGCTGGCACGTTTGTAATAACTCAGTATCGTATTCGACATAAATGCATTCCACATTTCCCAACATTTTATTCCAGCTCTGTAGAGTATTGCTGATTGTAGTTTCTCCACTTCACTGCTGCTACAATATCTGCACATTCTAGATCTGTCTTGAATTAAAGATTCTGTTTTATTTAATAGACTGTTTGTATAGAATTTTTCAAATTGAAACTGTTCCAGATCTTATGCACATTCAGTGTAAAGGAGAATTTAAGTTGAGTAGGTATAACGGTTGTGACACATTTTGTGTCGAAGCTCACGGTTTGAAAGCGTGTTGAGATGCTTATTCATTACATAAAGCATATATTTTACATGTTCTTTGCAGAGGAAAAATCAACACACAAGTTAATAGTAATATTTATATTAAATAATAATTGATGAGTCGGTTATAAGCTTGAGAATCACACACTTGTATAGTGTAAGTCAAAATGACACAGTTCTGTCATTAGAAAGCCATTATAATCAAGGTCAACATGCACCTGAAGAACATTACAATATTAATATCATGTCAAAATTAGTAGTGACCATTCTCCTATTTTATATTAATTATTTCTTCTAAATGTTGACAACAAACAGCTGAAAAATCCAGGATAAGTGACTTATTAATACTCTCATCAACAATTCATCTGTTCTCCATAGTGAATCTGTATCTTTATACCTGGCACCACCGAGGACGCCTGATGAACTTACCCTCAATTAGACGAGCTGCTTGATTGCTCTCGGGCTGATAGTCCTGTGAAACCCCTTGATCCACAAGGCTAATAAATCCTTCTAGGAATGTCAGATCACCAGTAAGCTTGCCCTCCCCGAGACTCACTGTCCAGTCACTGCCCACATGAGGGTCCTAAATTACAGCTGTCATGCTCCTTCTGAAGGGATGGACACTGAGAGAGCGATGATTGCAGCACTGCTTAATTACGTCTTTAGAGTGAAGTCACCAGTACATTTTTAAACCCGTAGGTCAATTAAGTATTAATGTTGCTCTGTGACAGTGTTTTGTAGACATTTATCACGATATAAATTATCCACAGAAATTTCATCACTTGCGTCAGGCATCTTGACTGCTTTTGAACTACAGTTTTATTTTCATTAAAACATTTCTCATGATTTGTTCCAGTGCT
The DNA here is from genome assembly GCA_032718565.1 of Distichodus sexfasciatus. Taxonomy (NCBI): domain Eukaryota; kingdom Metazoa; phylum Chordata; class Actinopteri; order Characiformes; family Distichodontidae; genus Distichodus; species Distichodus sexfasciatus. The sequence goes on along the minus strand of JAVGVS010000059.1, from coordinate 1,956,289 downwards.
TTGTAGAAAAGTGTTCATCATTGAGGCATCTGGTTTGGTTGTATATTTAATAGCACCATTACCTGCAATGAAATTCTTTAGCCCAGAGCCACCTCAATGCAACGTAGCTTTAAAAAGAAAAAAAGAGGAAATAATAATAATGAAAATATACAGATATATACACATACATAATACACGTATACACATACATATATACATGTACACCCATACATACATACATTCATACACACATACATATATATGAATGTCAGGTGCACAATAGTCAAGGGCGTAACTTTGGGATAACCATTGTGGGGGTTAAAATCTCATCCTATTTGTTAATTTATTTATTAATTTATTTACACTATATGTATATGTATACAGTATATCTCCAATCAGTTCTCATATCAACTGATGCTGTTGACTGGTACCAGCTACTCTTGCCTTGACTCTAGACTCTAGAGTCTTCGCTTTTTGCATTTCCATTACAAAAATCTGATTCCTGCAGCACCATTTTTGGTACCACTACTGTGGCAATTAGATTTAGATTTAATTCATTTCTAGACGATTTGAGAAATTCAATTTTCACTAGATAAAATACACATTCTTGATATCAGAGATTTAATTGTAACTAGTTCTTAACTAGAGTGGAATTTTAACTAGTAAGACGTAAGACGTTTTTCTCATTCATTTCAATGAGAGTTGGAATTTCAACTAGTTAAAAAGCCAATTTCTGACATTAAGAATACAATAGTAAATCAATACTATAATTCAATATTAACTAGTTGCAATGCTAATTTCTGATATCAGTAATTAAATTTAATTAATTTAAAAATTAGAAATTGTATTAATTAAAAATGAAAAATGATGACGTGTAAATATGGGAGGTTGCTAAGTTAACGTTAACGTTTTGTTAATTACCGGATGATTAAACACGATACTTTTTTGCTGGCAAATGAAATAAATAAAGAAAATCACAAGTTATCCATGCAAGACAATTAATATTTTTAATCCATTGTAATGATATGATTATTGGGTGGTATATTGGCTTGTTCTGATTTTTGCTAAGGTCACGACCTCTGTAACCCCTGTGCAAATTATGTGCCTAACGAGAGTAATCATAGCACTTTGGATGCCGTACCAACAGGAATTATTGTTTTTTTAATTTATTGCTCACTGTCAAACTGAACTGAACAATGTAGAAAAGAAGAGGACAGCTTTTATATATAATTATATCATGGACTGACCAGAAACAGTCTTTCTATAATGTTGCCAAAGGAAAATGAATGGATTTCACTTTAAAACAATATTAATTTTGGGGCAGTTGGTGGCGTAACAGTGATCGGAAGGTCACAAGTTGGAATCTCAGTAGAAGTAAAGGTACCACTGAGGTACTCATGAGCAAGGTACCCTCTTCAAGCACTGCTCCCCAGGTGCTGCCCATGTCAGCTGCCCACTGCTCCTTCATGGATGGGTCAAATACAGAGGTCACATTTCATTATGGTGTACCATGTGCTATGGTGCGTTCGCAGTGACAAATTATCACTCACTTTCACTAATTAGATTAATGGAATTGTTATGCATAATGTACTCCAAAAATAGTACCACTTGCATTTTCTTGAACCATGTGTAAATTGTTATGACTCTAATTTTGACTCTAAGTTTACTCTAATTTTATGTGTTGGTTCTTCTCAGTCTAATCAAAATATTAGCAAAAAAATCTCATTTGCTAATTGGCGTTGCTTCATCAGTCTCATGGAGGCTTTAATAGATTTTTGTTCTTGTGCTCCAGGAAAATATTTAACATCTGTATTGCTCATTTACACTCATACAACACATTTGAATGCAGCACTGAATAAAATATCCTCTTCTGCAATCACAACTGTTAGAAAATATTTATTAGACAGTGACTGTTGTGAAATGATATTTTTAATATGAATTTAGTTAATATTTAAAAAGCTGTTCACTGTATAAATGTGATGTTTTACCTTTTCCTTAAATTGACAAAACTTCATCTTGAGTCTGCGCTCATACAGCGGACGTGATGATTTTCCCCTAAAAAACGTTCCCAGCTGTTTTATTAATTAATTTCGAAATGATGTTCCATTGAAGAAGTCTGATTGAACAGGATGCATTTCTTACTTTTTAAGTTTTCCTCTCATGACTGATCTCTCACTGCACAGACCAACTATCTTTCAATGAACGAATAACAAAAATGGATGATGCAAACTGGAAATGACAAAGAGTCGGCTTGTTTTGCTTGTTAATCTGTATGTGCTCATGTTCATTCAGTCGTTAAACACTGTGAAGTTAAAGGAACAGATATCCTGCTTAAGACAAAGGAGTACCTGAAGTGAGGAGAAAAATCTTGATTTTAAAGCACATATTGCAGCACACATCTTATTATCAACTAATATTCATTAAATATTAAATGATCTATTTTTTGATTTTGGGACTTTTTAATTGTATATAATTATTTAATACATAATTAAAAAAAAGTGTTACAATCAAAAATAGATTACATTTGTAAGTAGATAGTCCTGTTATATATTATATATTTGAAAAATATATATAATTTAATTATGTATATATATATATTGGGACGATATAATATATCATATTATATACATATAATATACATAATAATCAAAAAATATTTGGGATTATATATATCAATATCATATAATATACATATACATATACATATTTTGTATATATATGTAATATATATGTATGTATTATATTATATTATATGTATTTATTATATACATACTTTATTCTATATATATATGTACAATTAATTTAATAATGTATATTATATACTATAAATACACATAATATTTTTATCATTTATTAATGTGCATATTGCTCCTATGTGTCTGAATAGAGGTCTAATAACGTTTTTTAATCCCCCATCAGTATATTGCTAGTTAAAGGCACTAATGTTTAACTATTTGGTTTAAAAGTGCTAACATGAAATAACAACTCACAATCTGTCCACTGCAGGACTTCGCTGAGGCTTTGCTTTGCCTGCTTGCCTACGGCTATTTTATATCTGAGCCACAGAACGCTGTGGAGTTTGCCATATATGACGTTAGGTCATCCTAGACAGCGATGTGAGAAATATGCAAAAGGACAAGTGTAAATCATATTTGACACCTCTTGGACGATGAGAGGTCTTGAGCAATCAGGTCCATATCTGAAAAGCATAAGGTCACTGTCACAGAACGAATGCAGTCATTACAAATGTGGTAGTTAAGACCATTTCCCTGTCAAGACCTAGGGCCTGTTTACACCTATGTAGATATTTTAATCACACATTTATAAACATTTTATATATGTTTCTTTTTTCATTGCATTTACACGTTTTGAAAAATCTTCACATTATCTACAACATGTCTACATACAATTAAACAAGCCTTGAAAGAAGTTTATCTACAGGAATTATTTTATACATTTCAAAGAAGAGTAGATGATTGATTTAATGACTGAAAGCACTAAGTAATGGTTTACTCGCCATAACTCGTTAATGGATATTCCTGATGACACAAATCCATTCATCATGATATCAGCAATGCTGGAGATGACAAACAGCATGTAGGTTTCTGCAAGTTAATCTCGGTTTTCTTTGTATTATGACAAAATCATAAATACAACAACTAGACAGTGCTAAGTTAACAGTATTTATTCTACCTTTCACAGGTCTAAGACTCACTTTTAGAGAGCTGCTCTGTTTTAGGAGTGTGTTGCTTAAATACTAAATAGACTAAGATTAAAATATCTAGCCGGGCGATTCATGACTCACCTGGATTAATCACCCGGATTCATGAAATAACACACAAGTCACAAATCTGAGGTCTCCATTAACCCGAATCCATCGAGTCCTAACTGCACCATGACTAAAAAATAAACCCCATCACGTACATACCTCTTATTATAATTTTAAACTCATTACAAGATCACTACAGCTATAGTAGCAAGTAAAGCTGTTAAAAATCTCATAACTTACAGTTCATTTGCACCACCACACTCAAATGAGCCATATATCTTTTCTTCTATGAAAAACAATGTTTCAGCTGGTGATTTGGCAGTATAGACTCAAGTGACTCGCACACCCGGATCAGTTTGTGAGGAACCGAATCTTACAAAGGAAATGAATATTACAACTCTAGTAGTCAGTATTGTAATTAATGGAGTAAAAGTGCATTTGTTATATCATTACAGTGTTGTCCCCTAAAGGCTTTAGCGAATAACTCAACAACGAGGCATGACTAACACATGCACATTTCCGACGCCAGCACGTTGTCAGGGGGGATATTTCGGGAAGTTTAAGTGCTGGACACTGCAGACCAAGCAGGAGCTCATTGCGTGCTGAGATATGAGCTGTGAGGTCCAATGTCCTTGACGGTATTTATTACTGTGGTTAAAGGGCAGGGTTAAAGGGCAGCCATGATCTAGCAGGAAACAATGCTTCAGACTTTGTGTATTACTTTCAAAGTCACGCAGCTTCCTAAAACATTGTGTTGTGGTTTTGACATTGTGTTGTGTCCTGTGATGCTAATGTTACTTTTCAGAGATGGAGACGAGGAAAAATCTGTTGCTATGTGAGAGAGGAAGTGGTATGTAAAATCAGAACATATTATTATTGAGAGTTCTAGATAGATGTCTGGAAAAATTCAGCATAAGAACGATTTCTAAAGAAGTTTGTGTCCTAGCAGGATTCTGATTAAGGAACCCATTCTAACAAACAAACGACTAAAGATGTCACCGATCCGATACATGGACGGAATTACGGTCCGATAACGTCTCAAACAGCTGGATCGGGTATCGGTGGCATTGGGTCGATCTGTAAATGTGTGCACGCTCATGTGGTTCTGCATGGGAAGTGTGACTGTGGTAAAGCTGGTTTATTGTTCAACATTGACACTAATTCCTACATATTGATATGACAATGAGCAGAACAAGCAACACAACACACTACAAGCCCAAAAGCACATCACACCATTATACTGTTGAATTTCCTTAACAACACCAGCTCTCACTCACAATCTCTGTGTTCCTGATGCTTTTAGCGCCGCAGGATTAGGGAGCGTCACTAAATGACACAACCGTGTTTAAAGGAATCATGTTTGAGATGCTATTTTAATAATAAATCATTTAGCAGATACATATGGATGTGTAATTATTACATTGTTTTAGTAGGAACACAGTATTTAAGTCAAGTATTTCCTTAAGCAGAACAGAATAATCTCAGTCATGTATTCAGACATTTCTAAAAACATTTTCTGTTTAAAAAAGACTGTATCAGATTTTATCGTTTTATCCTTTCAATATTGGTATTGTATCGGAGATTTTAAAAAAAGTGGTATTGTGCCATGTTTACCAACGACTAAAGAGTTTCTTTGTTTCTGTGTTAACTTGATAGTAGAATATGTTTCAAATTGCCATAAGAATGATTTACAATGCAAGTTGACATACTGTAGTCACAAAATGAGCTTTAAGAGAAAGTTTGTTGTACTGCTTTAAGTTATGCTTGAATTAATGCCTTTGTTTTCCTGGAATTTCACCTTTGAGATGAATCTTGTTATTTCAGTGCCATACTTTACATTTTAGGCTGTGCTCTGAGTGCTCTGGACCTTTTTAGAGCCTCACAGATCTCAGGGTGCCTCATGCATGATCCAAGTTTAAAACACTGCTACAGGACTCCATCCATCCCCATCTGTCCGTCTTGAACTTCTCTTCCTCCACCACATGGCCACCCAGAGGCTCCGAGTTGCCAACTGTCACAAGGCCCCACTGCATTTCTCTTTTTACTATCGACATATGCTCGTGTTCCCATGCAATATATTGGGTGTTATTAATGGAAGATTGTAAACTGAGGTCACAGCTGATGTAATAAACTGAAATGTAGAGCTGATTCCGCTTTGTTTTCTCAGTGTGTCTTTAAATTGCAGTTTAAATGGTCTATACTGTATATATTCAGTTTACTTTCGACGTTTGTTCCTTGTTATAGTCAGGAGTTGGTATTGTTGATAAAGTCTTAAGGCTGGTCATTTACATGGTATGTTACTGGGCACATCTTGCATTTGCAAAGGAATTTAATTGCTAATAAAGCCAAAGGCCACGTGCTTTCACTATTGATTGTTAGAACCTTTGCCCCAGTACTCCAACAGTATGAACCTAAAAAGCAGAATAATTAGAGACTCATGTATTTCCTACCCTGTATTGTGATTTTCTATTATTTAACCATCATGGAAGTGTGCCTAAGATGAAGTTTTTTCACATGTGATTTATATATACTTATGTATGTAATTTTTTTTTTTTTGCCAAAAACAACAAGACATTGATATAGACTACAACTTGAGCCTGAAAATGTTGAAATCACATATTTATTCCAAGGTAATCAAGATGAACTGCAAAAAGAGAGGCTCATAAAATTGTATTGATGCCTTGCAGTGACGTCACAAAACTGTGGCCACCGCCATATTGAGTACCGGGCATATCGAGTACTGTGCTTGTGTCCAATGAAAATGATTGATCGATCAATCGATTGATCTATCTATCTATCTATCTATCTATCTATCTATCTATCTATCTATCTATCTATCTATCTATCTATCTATCTATCTATTATGCTTATCAGTTGGGTGATGTCATAGTCATCTGACCTTGTCACCGCCATTGTGAGTACCAAATCCGCTCCAGACTGACAGCTGGATGCTCTAGCTAACGTTACCTGTAAGGCGTTCACTTCAATTATGCTACCTATCGATGTTATGGATATTTCTCATTTTGATGGTCGAGAACTTAAAGAGATACAAGGAAAACATGGTTATTATTGTTTGTGATCCGTACGGAGTCCCTCCTGAAGTTTTCCATCAACTCACATCCGCTGACACACTACCTGACTTTTCCTTCCACCACATTTACATCTACCTGGTACATAAGCCATCGTCATATAAAATACAGCATCTTAACCAGAAGAACACCTTTTTGTTTAAAGATAGATAGATAGATAGATAGATAGATAGATAGATAGATAGATAGATAGATAGACACTTCATCTTCATTGGATACAAGTGCAATACTCAATATACGCGGTGGACGTTCTTGTGACATCAGCTGCAAAGCATCAATAGATAACACCACCTTATATTTTGCGATTTCACATTCCAACATTTATGTTGGTTTAATGTATTTAAATTATAAGTTATGATGTGCAAAGTATAGCTTTGTTTAAAATGTATTTTTGTTTGACAATAATCTTGTAATTACTATTTTCAACACAGTTTTAAAAACTAAACGCCAATTTGATGGATGGTTCTAGATCATGTTTACAAAGTGATAACAGATCGCTTTGCCCATTTGTCAGTGAGTGCCTCTTCATTCTGAAAAGAAAGGACAGAGTGGAAAAATACATGTTAAACATTTTGGAAATGTGATTGCAGTCTTTGACTTAATAAACAAATTAAGAATCCATATCTGTTGATATTAAGGCCTGTGAATTGATGGCATATAGTTTGTCTAGTGTGAAAGGCTCCCACATGCCTACCTCTGATTGTGAGCTGAGTGGTGCACTCTGTACGGCCCTTAGGGTTCTCTGCAACCACCTTGTACTCTCCGTTATCTTTGGGCCCCACCCTCAGGATTAATAAGGAACAGACGCCGCAGGTGTTGGAGATGAAGTAGTTGCTGTCCGTGTTGAGGCTGATGTTGTTGCGGTACCAGGTGACGTGGGGGGTGGGGTTGCCTCTCACGGCACAGCTCATGTAACATTCATATTTCTCAGGGCTGCTGTGCGTTTTCAGCGGAACCGTGAAAAGGGGCGCCGAATCAAAGTTGCTGCTCTTGGCCTCGGGCATATTGAGGGTGAACTTTTCTGCAGGAAAGATTGATATGCATCCATAGTGAGTAGGCACTGTTTTGGAATAGCACAAGCTTCAGGGTTATGTGTGTAAAGTTAATCCTGACAGTCCTGATCATTGCGCAGACCCTCCAGGATTTTGCAATGTTGTGATCGCAACTATTAACGTGAAATCAGCCAATCACCATGAAGTCATTACTATTGGGCAATTTTGACCAATTACTGCAACTTTTCCGCAATTTTTCACCTCATTGTCGTTGAGCCATACATCGGCAAACTCACTTCCTTGTTGCGTTTAGAAGAGACAGAGAGAGATGTGTGATAAAAACGCCTCACATTTACCTTCAAAAATAGCTAAATGATTAATTGTTAATATAAATAAGTGGTTCTGCTCCCTTCATTTTAATTAATTGTTAAAGAATCATTATAAAGGGGGGCAAAATCGCAAATTCTTCCATAACTTTGACTTGCTCCTGCAACTTTAATGCAACAAAACGCCTAAAAACAACAACTTTCATTGCAATTTCTAAAAAAGCTGCATCAGGCATTTTAGGTGGCAACAATCCCAAAAAAATCCTGCGAAATTCTGGAGGAACGGATGGGGCTAATCTCATGGTGGATTTTCAGTAATTACTCTTGACTTGTCAACACAGATGGGTGACTTTACCTTTCTTTTTCACAACCCCCCATGTGGGGGACTCGGAGGGCTCTGAGAGTCCCATGTCATTCTTGGCATACACACGGAAGTTATACTCCCGCCCTGGCATGATGTTGACAGCTGTGAAAGTGTTGTTGAACACACGATCGGCCACAGTGTGCCAGGTCTGCTTGACAGAGTCACGTTTGGACACCATGTAGTGCAGGCGGTCGTCTCGTTTCTCGTCAGGTGAAGGGCTCCAGGATACTGTTAAAGTGCCTGGAACATTGGCCTCCAGCTCCACTGGACCAGGGGGTTTGGGGTCATCTATAAACATGCAAGAAACCAGGCTAGTCATTAGTTTCAAGCGTAATATAAATATTCATATGTTTATCTTTATTTGGAAACCCAAAATATGTTTTTCTATAATTAAAGTGTTAGTGCCATGTATAATTTTTATGGTGTCTCACCCGTGACCCTAATTTCTGTACTGAAGGTTTCTTGGCCCACTATGTTCTTGACTGTGATGGTGTAGATTCCAGTATCTGTGCGCTCTGAAGATGGAATCAGGAGCTGTGACATCCCATCAGTGTTGCTGATAGTAACCCGTTTAGTTACCGGCATCCCATCTTTGAGCCAAATTATTGTTGGTGCTGGGGACGCCTGCCAGTTTCAAATGAAAAGTGAAATGTTTTCTTCACTTTGAAGAGAAAACGTTAAGACTAACTTTTAGGGACGAGTTTAGTATTTTACACTTAAAGCTTGTTATCTGATATTGTTGTCTGATAGTTTGTGATGAACTACAATGGTTAAGATGAAGATTTTGACTAATAATAGTAATAATAATAATAATAATAATAATAATAATAATAATAATAATAATAATAATCTTTATTATAATCTAGGGTTAGTGTGGCATAATTTAGGTAAGTGCTTTACCTAAAAATACATCAGTCAGAATTTCAGAAATTTATAGTAAATATACAGATAAAAGAAATGATGGTAAATAAACCTTTTAAAAAAAATTATATATATATATATATATATATATATATATATATATATATATATATATATATATATATATATATAAAAGTCAAAGTAAACTTTATTGTCATCTCTCCTCTATACTGTAGAGGTGTACAGAGAGACGAGATGACATGGCTCCAGTTTGAACAGTACAAAGAACAAGGAACAAAGAACAAATAAGGCACATAGAATAAAATATATAAATACAATATAAAATATACACTTTAAACTAGAATTAGAAAGGGAGACAATTAGGATGCAGTATTCAACCTACAATTATAGTTTTGGAATTGTCTTTGACACTAAAACGTGCATGTAAATGTGCTGAATGTGCATATATATATATATGAACTTATTTCCATACCTCAAAATTGATGTTAACCCGAGCCGAATTTCCTGCTCTCACCACGATGAAGCTCTTCATTTTTTTGTCAGTAAAATTGGGTCTAACTGTGAAAGGCAAAAGGAGGGGAAGTTGTTGCATTGAAATCGGGTATTAATGAATCAATCTAGAACTCTGACAATAAACATGTTAGTAGTTTAGATTACCACAAAAAGTAATTAATTAAATCCTCTTTATTTAATTAGTGGCTGTATCTCACCTGGTGGAGGCATGGCAATAATATAGTTGTTTAAATCCTGAGGTTCGCCTTCTCCGCCCTCATTTATTGCAATCACTCTTACCCAGTACATGGCCATAGACTTAAGTCCCAGAATTGTGTAGGATGTAGTAATAATTGCATTATTGTTGCAGCGGGTCCATTCAGTGTTCTCTGCTGGCCTTAACTCCACAAAATACCCGTTGGCTTCATCCTGAACTCCTTCTTCTTCTTTTGGTTTAGTCCAGCTAAGTGACAAGGTTGAATAAGTGGAATCTGACACCTTCAGGTCAATAACTTTTCCAGGGGGCTCTGTAGGAGAAGAATGGTTATAGTCATTTAAAAATAAGGACGATGCATGTTCTTTTAAAGCTATTTTTGTGTCTTGTGTTTGCATGGCCACGTGTCAGTTTTTAAGTTCCACTCACTTTTGGGATCTCGAGCTATAACAAATTCAGAGGGTGAACTTGGTTCTCCAGCACCAGAAAAGTTGATTGCTGAAACTCGGAATTCGTACTCTATTCCTTCAACAACATCTTTCACTGCGTACTGTTTGGCTGTAGGCAGAGTGAATCAATACCAGTTAAAGTCAACATCTTTTAAGACGGAGAACAGTGCAAGTCTAAATCTTAACAGTGGTTCATCTTCAGTGCCAAGTTCAATGTGCAGAAAAGTATTCTGAGGGTGTACGCATAGTCTCGTAAGGACCTTGCCACAACTTTCAATCCTGCAGTGCAGGCATTTCTAAGTTAATTATTCCCTCAAGTTTACACTTTTGCAATGCGCATCACTTCAGAAGAATTCAGCAGGGGCCTAATGAACATTTTTCAAATCTCTACAGCCTTGAGATCAAACCCAGCATCCAGGTGTTGTACCTTTGATCGGCTCCTCTGGAGGATTCACTTGGCTCCACAGGTTGCTGCCCCTCTTGCGCTTTTCCAGGTTATAACCCACAATGTTGGTGCCTCCAGTGTTGGCAGGAGCGGTCCATGACAGATTAATGCAGTCTTTGAAGGCACTGACAACTTTAGGTGTGGTTGGTGGGCCAGGATATGCTACGACATGTGCATTCAAGTTAATATGCAGTTCATTTGTGAATGGTCTAATCATTTTGAATGTATAGAAATTTCCATGTCAATATTGAGAGTAGGGGTGGGAATAGAAAACTGGTTCCAACTCAGAATTGGTTCCAAATGATCAGCTCCATCTGAATTGTTCACGCTGGTTGCTGTTGTTGTTTATCAGCTAAAATATAAGTTTTGTCTGTAATAAATGGGAGGATTTAACTGAACTGGAAAGTTTTAGTGAATGTTGGACTTTCCTGGAACGCCCTCAAAAATGTAAAAAAGTCAGTAATTCTTCATTTTCCATTAATCAGAAAATATTTTTACATTCTATAATGTGAGAGAGTAAAAAATAAATATAGAAAAATGCATTATTTGTTATTAACACATTTCTCTAAATAGATACAGAAGTAACTACCTTATTGTTCTTCATAAACTAAGCCATAGTTTAACAACTCTGCATAATAACAACTCGGAATATGAATGTGTTGATGTTCACAGTCTTATGCAGACATAATTTTTGGGGAAAAATAAAGTAGTTGCTTTTGGTGCAGAAGACTGTGTAGAACTACTTTTTTCACACTCAAGAAACTACTCAAAAATCGATAAGAGAATTGATTAGGAATTGGATTGATAGGCAGAATCGTCAATGGCATTGATATTGATCAAATCTTATCAATTCCCACATCTAATTGAGAGGTTATAATGATTTAAAAGGACTAAGGGTAAGTCATAGAACAACATTGCTGTGAATTCCCCCAAATTTCTGTGATTCTGTGCAAAGATATTGGTATTTGTGCCCAAATGAGTGATCCCATTTCTAAAGTCAATGCAGTTTTGTGCCATGTGGCAGTGTTCTTAAATATGGATATTTTAAAATAAAGTTCTCAGGAGAAACACAACGCTTTTTGCATCACTTTGACATGAATGTGAATCTCAGGGAATAGTGAGCTAAGTGAGTGTTAAACTCAGTCGGAATTGTGATGCTGGGTTGCAGTCTCACCTTTAGTGCCAGCCTGTATGTCATCCGTCTCAAAAACATCACTTGTGCCTTCTGCTGTTATGGCCCTGATGCGGTAGCAGTACTTTCTGCCATGGTCCACATCTGTGTCCTTGTAGTGAGCCTCACCAGGGATATTCCCAATCTTCTTCCAGGTGTTCCGCCCCAGCTGTTGCCGTTCCAGATTGTAGTGAATCACAGGAGAACCTCCGTCATCTTTCGGCGGCCTCCATTTGAACTCCACACAAGACGAAGATGCCTCAATCACTTCCACAGGACCCAGAGGATTGGTAGGTTTGTCTATATTTCAAAGAAAGTTGTGGTCTAATTTAAGCATTGGTGTATAAATGAAATGAACATAGTGCACACTTCCAGTCACAAATTTACCCTGGATCTGAGGAACTTTTTAAAGAAATACTAGAAAAGAGTTTTCTGAGAACTTTAGTCACTAAATGCAAATACTCACAAAATGAATCTCAACATTACTGACCCAAGACTATGAGCTTGGAAAGAGCCTCCATAGTCCCAAATTCATTCTTTAGTTTGAGCTTGATCTCTCCTGTGTCTTTGCGCTGGCATTTGCTGAGCAGTAGGCGGCTGTGGGTGAAGGATTTCTCGATCTTGATGTTGGTGTCATCCAGTAGCTCCTCACCCTCATTGTACCACTGCACCTTTATTGGCTCTCGACCCACAAAGCTGAGTTTGAAGGTAGCGTTTTGGCCAACCTTGATAACAACAGGCTCTGAAAACTTGGCCAGATCATCTTCATTCATCCTTGGTGGATCTGTAATGGGTATAAACACCCTTTTCAGTCACTACAATCTTCTATTGGATCTCCTTTAGTTCACTAATTACAGGTTGTCTATTATGTCCTTTCTTTGGCCTAAAATAGAATCAATTTAAAACGAAAAGACCCTAAATTACCTTAAATCAATTCAATTACCTTCCACAGTAAGCATGGCTTCCGTTTTACGCCCATCAGCCTCAAAGCGATATTTTCCGTTGTACTCTTCCTTACAATCGCTAATCACCAGTTTGTGGAGAGCCCCATCTTTGATAATCTTCAAGTCATCTGTGGACGTTATCTGTACACACACTTACTGTAAGTAAAGTCATTACGGACAGACGACCACGATCCCCCTGATCGTTTTCCTTCAACTTTTAAAAAATGAATGCATTCATAGTAGTAGTTACATATGACCTGTGAGTTCTCACCTCCTTTCCGTCCTTATACCACACTCCGTCACATTTGGCACTGCTTAGCTTGCACACCATTTCTGCTGACTGGCCTATAATGGCTCTGACATCCTGTAATCCACTGGTGAAGTAAACTCCAGGATCTGGAAGTGATGTAGTCCAGTTATTCGAAGGGTTTATGTGATACATAGTGAATGTTCAAGATTGTTGAGAATGTACATGAAGATTTGACTTCATCTAAAAATCTCAAATGATCTTGTTCAGTCACCAGTACTGGGGATACATGTCTTAAAACCTTATTTCTGTAGCAGAAACACTAATCACACCCATCCATCTCATGAGAATGCTAGTATTACGCCCCGTACACACGTAGCTGGATATTTTTTATGTGTTTGCTCCTATCTTCCACACGTAAACGGTGGTTTCAGTCACCGAAACTGGCTATTTTTGAAACTCCGGACAAAGTGGGGATTTCTGAAAACTCTGGCTTGAGTGACTACCTGTGGACGGGGAAAACATAGTTTTAGGTTCATAGCGTCATAAGTGCGCGACAGGAAATGTGTTGACATCAGGTGTGCAAGGTATGTTTACGTTGAAGACAGAAGATGGATACTGTCAGCGTAGAGATTCTCATCTCCCTTATTCAAGGTGGTTGTGCTTGTTTGCACCTGCTAATGTTTAAATATTTAATACCGGCCCATGTCTAATGGTAAGATATCTATATTTATTTACTTTGTCATGTAGTTGTAAATTCATTGTATTCTAACATTAAGAAGGACTGAAAATGCTTTTGTCTTGATTACAGTTCATTTATTCAGACATAGGGCCTCATTGTAAATGACCTACCAATAACGGTGTCCGGGACCAGTGGCCCTGTCCTCACTCGTTTCTTTTTTTCTCCCCCTTCTTCACTGAGTGGCTCTGCATTGGATGCTTCCAATTCAGAGACTTCCTCTACCTCTACCTCCTCTTCCTCTTCCTCTTCCTCTTCCTCCTCAGGCTCTGGCTCTGGTTCTGGCGGTAGCTCTCCCTCCACACCTTCGGAAACAGGCTTGGGCTTGGCCTTGGGTTTAGGCTTAGCTTTTGGTTTAGTGACCTTGGTCGTAACCTTGGGTTCAGCTTGAGGCTCCGAAGGGGGTTCAGCTTGTTCTTTTTGTTCATCTTGTTCAGCCTGCAGAAGTTTGATCACCTCCATCCTTTCCTCTGTATCCTTCTGCAACTTGGCGTGCTGCTCGGCTGCGATCTTGGCCAGGTCGGCGCCGCCCCCTCCCGCTTGGGTTGTTTTGCGTGCCGCTTTCTTTCCACGGTTGTTTGGGTCATTGTCAGCTGTTCCAAGGGCAGGCACACACAGACGTGTTAATTTGCTAGCTGAGGAAAATGGCATGCGTGACAGTACCACACCTCTCATTCACTCTACACTCAGCGAGATTGTTTACTGAAACAGTAATTCCATGTATGCTTTCAAATGATGGCAATTATAATATCAGAATAAACAGTTAATTAAGTTCTGCACTGAGGGCCTGTGTCCACCAAATGTGGTTTTTGCGCTGACAGTGCCTAATTTTAATACAAGTCCTATGAGCTTCAGCGTTTAGAGCGCTAAGCGCCTTCAGTGGAAAAAAGATGCTGGTGGAGATGGTGTTTTACCGCAGCATTCAGAGCACCTCAAGTTGAAATCCGTTCAACTATTAGAACAGCGCTGGGCTCATCAATGTCACTTCTCTCTTGCTAGCCAATCAAAATTGAGGAAGGGGCAGGATGTACACAGTTAGCAACTCACTACAAATGGTGGTGTATCTGGAGAAGCTTATTTTGGCTTGATTTACACAGTTTGAATAAGACAAAAAACTACAATGATGTGATCAAACCCCAGCTACTCTCCCAGCTATTTTCTTACACGGTTTATATCATGCAAACAATCTCTATGTCTCCAAGACATGTGAGTATCTAGTTCAAACACTACCGCTAATGCCAAATTGTCATTTCTCTCCACTGTAAATATCTCATCTCTTTGATGTCGGCTAAACTGCCGATCTCAAAGGTACATGTTACAATGTTTACATGAAATAGGAACTGGCTGATGATGCTTTTTGTAACTCAGTGGACACAGACCCTAAATCCCCAACAGTGGTGTTAAAAAAGTGATTGGTTGCATGGACACAGCATGTTTTCAATGTATTTCATACTTGTCTTTCAGTTCAGCAGAATGTAGATTCCTTTCTCATAAATGGGATAAAATTAAATCTGGTCTTACCTTCAACTATGAGAAATGCATTGCACGACTTGAGTCCTGCCACAGCAGCGTATATCCCATTATCTATTTTCATACAGTCCTTCACCACTAGTCTGTGGATCAGCATGTCCTCGGACACCGTGATGTCGTACTTGTCATTTTGTACCAAGGGAATACTTTTTCCCATCCACGTTATCTTAGGGAGAGGAGCCGAGAGAACGCATTCGAAAACTGCATCTTCTCTCTCTAGAGCCTTCACCTCCTGAATCTTGACCAGAAAGTCCACTGATGGAACTGTAAACACAGAGAACGGTTAAAACAGACTAAATAGTGGTCATTCATTCATTCTTTATCCGAACCGCTTAACCCCAACCAGGGTCGCGGTGGGGGGTTGGTGATGCGGGGTCTATCCCGGGAATTTACGGGGGCAAGCTATAAGAGGCAGGACCCACCCTGGGTAAGTGCCAATCAGTGTTGGGCACGTTACTTTAAAAAAGTTATCATAGTTACTAGCTACTTCTTTCAACACTGAGTTAGTAACTGAGTTACAGCACTATAAAAGTAAGTAATAACCAGGGAAAGTAATTGTGGCATTAAATTTTTAAAAAATGTTCAAATATGTGAAAGATTTTGGATCCCCCTCCTTAAATGGGAGCGTGTGACGATTAGAGGTGCTTCGTGAGATTAGAATAGTTTACAACGACGTGGAGAAAACACTTTCTTCCTGGACATAATCTACATTTCACATATACTTTTTTGTCTGTGAGGGGAACAGTAATGTCTGTACTTCCAGTTTTAAAACGTTACTTTTGAATTCTCTGCTCTCATCATTGCTGCGTGTGTCTCTCGGTCGGTTGTGTGTGAACGTGCGCCCAACTCTACTTCTGATTGGCTTATCATGAAATATTACTCTTCCTTAGCCAATCATCATCACTTATTCGGTTGTTTAGCCCCGCCCCCGACCAAAGAAAAGAATTAAAAACTTGAGTCTGGTCAGAAGAAAACGGCTTTAATGAGCTTCAATATAGTTAGGCATCACATTTTGTTCTCAATAAAGCTAACGACGTTGTAACGATGAGAAAAGTAATTAATTAGATTAGCCGTTTCTGAAGGAAATAATGCCTTTAGTAATGCTGTTTATTTGTAATGCCATCAGTAATGCCAACACCCCACAGAGCACACACACTCACATTCACACTTACGGGGCCAAATTAAGAATCGCCAGTTAACCTATATTGCATGCTTTTGGACTTTGGGAGGAAACCAGAGCACCCAGACAAAAACCCACACAAACATGGGGATTGAACTCAGGACCTTCTCGTTGTGAGGTGGCAGTACAAACCACTACCGTTCCGCCCTATAATTGGTGGTTAAAATGGGGAAAACAAAAATGAGGATTTTTTAAAAATTTGGGTATGTTTCTAGTGATCCTTACTTTTAAAATCAGTAGAGAAGATATTGACTCCTTCAACATCTACTTGGTAGAGCCCGGCATCATCTGGAGACAGGCCACTTACACTAAATGTGAACTTTCTGCCAGTTCGGCGTAGAAAGTGCTTCTCTTCCGAGTCAGTACTGAATGGAACCATAACTCCATCCTGTAGCAGAAAAAATGCATTAATATTTAACTATTGTACATAGTTTATAACATATTTAAATTAAGTAAGAGCAGTGTTGGGGAGTAACAGAATACATGTACCGGCATTACATATTTAGAATACAAAATATGAGTAACTGTATTCCGTTACAGTTACCGTTTAAATAGGTGATAATTAGAATACACTTACTTTGTTGAAATAAATGGGTCTTTTCCTGTTTCATATGTGAGGCTATCCCCTCTCTATCCCCTCTCTATCCCTTCTCTAATTTTGGTAATTCTACGCATTGCCGGAAACCCAAACAAAACACGCAATAAGGGACTCTATCGTAAGCGTCCTGTTAATGTTGGTGGCGTCAGTTACACAATGGACCCGGAGCAGCACAACAGAGCCAGCAGTGCCCGGGCAGGAATGCATTTCTTACTCGGAAATTTCGTGTTTGCTCCTCTACGGTAAATATATTGTCTATTCAGGGAGATTTGGGCTTAACAGCCAAGTGGTAGAGAAAAACAAACAAGAATTTGCAGGATGTGATTTCTACATTCATGTAGTTGTAAAAAGCATGACAATATATTAAGTAATCCAAAGTATTCAGAATACGTTACTCACATTGAGTAACTTAACGGAATACGTTACAAACTACATTTTTTGGCATGTATTCTGTAATCTGTAGTGGAATACATTTTAAAAGTAACCTTCCCAACACTGAGTAAGAGTTCGTGTAATTCTTGTTTGAAAGTTTGACTCACTTTATAAAGGAAGATTTTGGCATCAGGGTCCCTTAGGTCCATCTCAAATTCAAACTGTGCACATCCTGAATCTTTGATCTCAATGTGTCTCAGGTTGCCAAGATGTTCAATGAACTGTTTGGGAAAAGGTCAATCCAGTTATTCAGTTAAAAATATATTCTTTACTACATTGACAATTATACACAGCCCAGATGAGATTCTATTACCATAAAATAAAAACTGCAGTTTGTATTACTTTTACAAGGCACTGCCTTGAGGGTCTGACCTGAAAAATCACCTGCTTTTATGCCTCTTCACTTTTATGCATTTGCTCCTGACATTTGGATAATATTTTATTGGTGTGTTGATAATGTGTGTGGTGTAAGAAGTCACTTAATTTATGGCTTTAGTCTTTGTGGATCCTTCATTTTTACATCTTCTCCATAAATAAAAAAATGTTTTCCTTATCAGGCATGCCAACTAGCTGGGAATAGTGGTGGTAAAGTGGTAAACGTCCCAAATTTTCCATCCTCTAATGTTTGATAAGCAGCGCGCCTCCCATGTTGATGCCTCTGGCTGGTGTTTATTTTACCTGTGCTTGCTGTTCTTCTATTTCTCTTTTCTTCTCATTTAGTTTCTTCAGCATCCCTCGGAAGTCTGTCACCCCATATTCAGCACAGATTCGCTCATAGTCTTTTTTATCGGCACTCAACAACAACTCCCAAAACTTTTCATCAACTTCTCCTTCTTTTTTCTCTTCTTTTGGACGATCAGCTCTATAAGAGCAACACAACAAATCTGTCACTGTTATATCGACTTCTTGTACACCCATCATCACTTTCTATGGACAAAAGGAAGTAATTAGTATTAGCCAGGATTTCGCAGGCCCTTTTTTGAGATTGTTGTGGCCTAAAATGGCTGATTTTTGCAGCAGCTTTTCTAAAACATTGTGATGAAAGTTGCAGTGTTTTTAGGCATTTTGTTGCAATGAAGTTGTGGCACCAAGTCAAAGTTGAGCTTTTTTACCCCTTTACAATGATTTTTTAACAATTTATCTGAAGGCAACAAAACCACTTTTGTTAACCATTAACCGTTTTGTTATTTTTGAAAGTAAATGTGAGCTGTTTTTATCACACGTTTCCTGCGTCTGCCAAACATAACAAGGAAGTGAGTTATGACTCAATGGTATGCAGGAGATGAGAACGATTGGTCAAAAAAATTGCTAGTTGCTAATGTACACCAGCGTTTCTCAATCCCAGTCCTTGCAGCCCACTGCTCTGCACATATTCGGTATTTCCTGCACTGTCGCGGGCTGGTCCTATGTTGCTAATTAGCTAATTTTATTAGCAACTATGCTTTTGAGAAACGCACCCTGTCTGCTAAATGCTGTAAATTAAAAATAATTCAGTGTTAAAAGATAAAAAAACTACATAATAATTACAATATCTTACCGGGTTCTCAGTGTCTTTTTGAAATCTGCAGGTTGCTCACGTTGAGCTACAAAAAGGTAGTAAGGTCAATTAGTATGTACTTAAATTATTATGCTAAAATAGTTTTAATGTAGTTTTAATTTTAGATGTTATACAGACAAACCTGTTCGTGCCTCTTGCAATGCCTTGCTCTTCTTAAATCCAACTGAAACACAGAATGTTTTGACTCATCAAACTTACAAGCCCTATAAAAAATAAACTCATTCATTTTAGCTATTAAACAAAAACGATCTGGGGAAGCATAACTTGCTTAAAACAACAAGGACGCAGAAAACTCACTCTCAATCACGTTCAGGGTGGCAGTGACCACAGCATATCCAAACTCATTCTCGGCATAACACTTATAGGTGTCTGCTTGGTCTACAGCTACGTTAGGAATCTAGTGAATACAACAGTACACACGCTCAAGCTCACAAAAGTACCAGTGTTATTATTCTACATTAAGAGTATATTTAATAGAAACCAGGACGATACATGTTCCAAATCACATACCTGTAGCTGATACTCTCCACTAATTTTATCATACAAAGTGGTGTATTTTTCTGGATCATCAAGTTCTCCGTTATTTCTAGTCCATCGAACTGTTGGTTTTGGGTCTCCGGTAACAATGGCTTTGAAAATGGCAAGCTTCCCTTTTGGAAGAAACATGAATATTATAATACAGTGCAGGAATATAGTCACTCTGTTGGATCTAATTGGATTTAATTGGGATATAAAACAATACCTTCCTGAATCGTCAGGGCAATGGGTTTCCGTGTGAAGTCAGGGTGGCTCTTTCCTGCAGGAACTTCCTCCACAAACTGAGTGATCATTACACCAGGGACTTTGGATCTCTTTCTGATGGCCACTACAAACCAAAGCAGGTTCATGTGTTATTGTGGGCATAAGACTCAACACATGTCATACGCATTCACATTCACTGAATATATGTTAAGTTAAAGTTAAGACAACTACCTTGCCCAGGGGCTGTGGGCTCCTCGTCTCGAGCCTTGGGAAACTTCATTCTGTCGCTTGACTCCTGTTCAGAAGATCACAATTTATGTCAATCCATTATTCACATGATCAATGGATCCTTTATTGGTGATAGATAGATAGATTATATGTGACCCTCCACGGCAAAACCAGTCGCTTGTTGCAATGGAGGTTTCCGAGAAAAACGGCCGTTTATGTTGCATGGGGTAAAATTTTGGATTTTTTGTTTTTAGTGTTTTGAAACAGTGGAAGGTCTATACTGTACTGCTGTGAATAAATTTCGCTGAAAAACTCACCCTTTCCATCCTAAAAACGTGACTTTCTTGAGGAATTCAATTCCAGCAGAATGTTAAAAGTTTCTGTTTTGACCGCTCTACTTCAATATTTACGGTAAATCTACTGGTTGACTAGCGTGAAGATATTTCTCCGGAATCCATTTTCGTCTCCTGAGTTCAGTTCATGCAGTGTAGGCTACCGTAAATGCAGACGTAGCCGTGACCGCACCAAGCGTCTGTGAGTGCTACGTCGATAGTCAACTTCAAAGGCAGATTTCTCAGTTTCTCACTTGGCGTGACAGGAGAAACCCGACTCCTTTGAATGTTGATATCTCAGTTATATGTCGTCCCATTCATTCCATATAGGTAGGTTGATTTATGCCCTTTCATGAAAACATAATAACTCAATTTTGAAAATTTGCGACAAGCGCCTGGTTTTGCCGTGCAGAGTCACATATTAGATTAGATAGATTACATAGATTAGATTAGATAGACAAATTAGATTAGTTTGATAGATGGATAGATAGCGTTTATTGTCCTATAAGGATATTTGTTTTACAGTCTGTTGTGTGTGACACCCGCCCAACTCTGCCTCTGATTGGCTTATCATGAAATTTTACTCTTCCTTAGCCTATCATCGTCACTTATTCGATTGTTTAGCCCCGCCCCCATCAAAGAAAACAGATGGTCAGATGAAAACAGCTTTAATGAGCTTTAAGTATAGTAACACACCACATTTTGTTTTCAGTAATGGTAACAGTGTAACGATGGAAAAAGTAATTAAATAGATTAACAGTTACTAAAAAAATAATTCCGTTAGTAACACCATTGATCTGTAACACCATTCCTCCCATCAGTGGTCAGGTGTGAATGACTATTGCTCATAGGTTGACTTGCTTTCTGGCTAGACAATTTTTGCTGAGAAAGCTCAATGCCAGCCCTGACACAAATGAGTCCCTCAAAATACACCCTTGTGTCTTCATAGAATGTTGATTTGAACAAGTTTAGTCTTTTTAGACCTGTGCCTTGTGAGAATAATGTGCCAAGTTCTGTAAAATCCGGATAATTTAAATAATCTAGAGCGTAGGCAGCCTTAGTGTGAGTTTTGTTCCCTTGGGCAGTGAGTTTGGAGCGTGACTGGATTTGGCTCTTGTCAGATTTTCCCAGTAACAGTGGGGAAACTCCATCTGGCCGGGGCATAATTCACGCTGTGGCACAGATCAAGTTGGCGGAGGTGTCAATTACACCTCATGACAACCTCGGGATTCAGGCAATATGTCTACAGTAGGAATTTGACACTGACACGGTTTGAGTAAATTGCTGGCCGTGCTGAAGTCTCTGTTTGGTGAAGTGGTAAAGCAGAGAAAGAGAGAAAAATGGTGTGATTGGGCCTTGAAAGTGGTCGGATGCTCGTTCCTGGCTGGAAATGATTAACTCTTGTTTAGGGAATTATCATCATTTTTCAAGAAAACTAATTCACATTACTCTTAATTATGACATTAAGAATTTTGACGTGTGTAACGCTGCATGTGGGTTATCTTACAGAATGTAAGTTGTAAGTTGTAACGTGTTTTTTGGTGCATGGTGTTCTATGAGACTCTATCATCTGGAACCAGCTGGACCTCTTTCGGACTATATGGACTATATTGAGCTGAATCCAAATTTAATATTGAACTAATTTTTGTTTTTTTAAAAATGATTAATTAACGTTTAATCTTGAACTAACGTTTACTTGTGTATAGGATTGGGTACCGAGTTCGGTACTTTTAATGGTACCATCCGAATGGCGTCGGTAGTGCCAGGTTTCGGTTCACGTAAATTCAAACAGTGCCAACGGTTAGATTTTTCGCTGGCAGGTCTTTTTTTTAATACAAATTCTATGAGCTTCAGCGTTCAGAGCGCTAAGCAAGTTCATGACTTTAAGGAACACGTTACTATGTTTACATGACATAGGAATGAACGCGGAAGTGGCCAATGACACTTTTTGTAAATTAGCAAAAACAGGCGCTGAGAAAGCGCTCTGGAGGTGAGGTTTTGACCGCTCTCAGCGCATAAAAACATGTTTGGTGGACACAGGCTGTTAAAGCTACAGCCACAACTGCGGCACCTGCACCGACAATTACCTCCGCAGCCAACATCAACACCGAGATCGTGGAAACTACGCCATCAACAAGTTCCACTGCAGTTTTAGGTAATTTAGGTAATTAAAATTATATTAGTTTGGGGCTTATTTATTATTACTGTATTTTTTATGTTGATACAAACCAAGTATTACAGATTCAGAGCAAGGTATCGAAATGAAGTACCATTGAGTATCGGTACCGAACACCAGGTACCGGCACTGATATGGGTTCAGATGTGAAAGGTATCCAACCCTACTTGTGAAACCTCTCAAGGTTTCTTCATACTAGAGGGAGTTTTTCTTGCCTCTGTCGCCTCAGCCGCGCTTCTTGGGGGTTTGGGTCGGTTATATTTAAAGCGCTTTATGACAATGACTGTTGTTAAGAGCGCTATATAAATCAGATTTAATTGAATTGATTTGCTCAACAGTGGAATGTGAGGTAGAGGGAAAAAATACAAGTTTAGGAGATTTACAATTTACAAGTGCCATGTGATACAGTACGTTTTTGATGAGCTTTTTCCTGGCACGTATGTTAAAAATGGTAATTTAAACACCAGTTGATGGAGGAATTCCTGTGAGTGCAGAATGCGGCACATGCACTCAGCAGGCTGAGTCTAAATGGCTCTTCCACTTTCGCCCGGCATAGGTCACATAGCTCATAAAACGTCAGTCAAAAAGAAAGCCTTGACACATTATGTAATGCTCTGCTTGTTGAGGCCGTCACCTTTCACTTCCCTCAAAAAGATTTTCAATGAAATATTGATGTAACAGAATTTATAATATTCTACAAAAATGGCGTGCATTAGGGTTAACCTTGAAATTATGTTTTAGTGGTGAATATGGAGTCAAAATAACTAGGATTCAACAATTATAGCAGGAATACAACATAATAATAAATAATAAAAGTAAGTATAGAACAATCCTACATATTTCTCCCTATAAATGAGTTTTACCTCAAATCATTTTTAATTTCTCAGTGAACAGGTTGGAACATGTTAGAAAAATATTATCCGAATCCAAAAACACTAAGAAAGAGGAAGTAAATGAACTGAGAAAAGGAAAAAAAAAACCCAGAAATGCTGCTGAACCACCCTGCAGGTCGTATATCTTTGAAAACTAATCTGTTACTGTTTTTGTCCAGGATATCCATATTGGTGGCAGAGGGACATAGCCATGCCTAGCAACTGAGATTGATTTATAAATACGCCCAGTGAGGTGTGAGGGCTGTCAGCGTCTTAAAGGGGCGCCACTTTTGCTTGAAGTCCCTATGAGCTCTGGTTTACTCTTCGCCGCGTTAGCGTAACTGGGCTGGACTTCCCTTTAATATGCAGAATTCTGACCTTTGATCCCGGGGCTCCTCAGATTTTATGACTTCTGGATACCTGCTGTCCCCTTTTGGTTTCCTGCTGTTTTTAAGCTTATACACAGTCACTTGTATCGCATATTAAAATTCTTTCCCAGGTTGTTGATTCATAAAATATCTACATTTAATATTTGTGGTCATTTACTACTGTTTGGTGATATATTATGTTGCTTTCTGGCCATTTTCTTCTTGTCCTGCATCAGAATTCTTGGATTCAAAACAATAAAGTAATATATTTAACAATCAGGCATCAAACATTGAAAACATTTGTTGAAGAGGAATTTCTAAAACACACCTCTCTGGTGTATGTAGACTGTCACTTATTGCATTATGTGCAGTAAAATATGCGATGAGAGGTGTGTTAGCTAATAAAATCATGATACCATCACCAAGTAGCTTGTTAATGTAGTTATGTTACACAGTCAGCTGCAGCCAATGCACAGATTGTTTGTATTAGCTCAAGTTTGCATGTCAGTCCGTTTGCCTACATCATTCACATTCCTTTTTCCCCAATAAAAAAGTGCCACATCCAGTGTGAAGTTTTAATTAGTAAGAAAC
The DNA here is from genome assembly GCA_032718565.1 of Distichodus sexfasciatus. Classification (NCBI taxonomy): domain Eukaryota; kingdom Metazoa; phylum Chordata; class Actinopteri; order Characiformes; family Distichodontidae; genus Distichodus; species Distichodus sexfasciatus. Next base: position 1,931,581 of record JAVGVS010000059.1, on the reverse strand, counting down.
TGTCATCACTGGTTTATTAGTTAACTGGCAACTGTTACATTTATCAAAGCGTGAGAAATCTTAATATGAAATATAATAATTTCCAAATATTAATACATTCTTATCATGTAAACCCTGTGTATGAGAACCAGACCGACTCAAGCGTGCTGACTAATTCACTCGTATGTAAGTACAGGCTCATTTATGGGACCATTAGTATCAAATTCGCGCATTAAGGTCTGCTGCTATTTATTAATGCATTATTGTGGTACTTACTTTGCTTCTAAAGAGAGTATGAAAACTTACTTTTGCGGTGTGTACACAGATGCCCTTCGCCCAGCTTTACGCTGCCCAGTGCCGCCAACTCCTCTCCTTTTCGGGGAAATAAACCCTATTCAAGATGCTCTCTACAGGCCTTACTCCCTCTGCTCCTGCTGAGAAGATCACAAAGATATATGCTTACCTTCAAGTGCTGGTCAAAGTGTAGGGTGTGAAAAGGGACATATGACTCCTCCCTCGTGACTGGCCTGCAGGACGCAGAATGCTATGGAGAGGGGCCTATAGAATATGCTTTCAAAAACCCATCATTGGCATTCAACGGGGTGAACATTCAGGAGCGCACATGGGGGAGCGTGAAGAGCTGGTGTCCAAAATCACTCCCCAGAGAGAGAGCTGCCACTGAGGAGGTGAGTGCACTTGACTTCGGAGGCAGCAAGCAACTGTTCAGCCTGGCTGTGTTTGGACAATGGGCTTTGGGGAGGGTTTGCTTAAATTGGTCTGAAGGATGTATTTTTGTTCGGAAGAAAATACTGTGTTAATGAATAATCGTATATGAATACGGAATGGAAAAGATTTATTACAGCTTTAGGAGATCTAATTTATCGTCGTGGTTTAGCAGATTTCAATTTGTCATCCATTCGTTGATGGACTAAAGTACAAGTTGTTGGCACCTGCTGATTTCTTGCCTGCGAGCGGTCGTAAATCGTTTGGGGCATTAACAAAATGCCATTGAAGTTTAAACGGCAAGGCCAGATGCTTTCGATCGGTAGGGAGGCGGCAGCCGCCTCGCCGCGAACGCGCAAAAGCATCAGCGTCCAAATATGGAGAGAGGTGACATAGAGAGGTCAGTGGTTCGTACTGCTTTAGTGGCCCTAAACTCAGTTTAACGTAAGAGTGTATACGTTACTACTCCGTGGGCTAATGTTACACGGGCTGCTCCAGCCATTTGACTCCTAACGATACTGAAAAGATACGACCAAAAATAACGTGGACAGAATGTTCCATATTTTAGTGCTTTGACCTTTAAGGTGTTATTCTGTATTTTTGTTGTTTTAGTTTTTTACTTTTCTTCACAAAATGTGCCATTCTAATATGCTGCTTATATTAGAGCCGGAGTAATAGTGATTGTTGCTGAAAGTGTTATGTAGAAGAAAAGGGGTGAATTTATTCATATGAGTTCATATGAGTATAATATCAATTAATGCTGCAACATCAGATATTTTAGAAAGAGTCAGAGGCCAGTCATCAGTGTATATATCTTTATTTACACATTTACTGTGAATATATGCCGTTTGAGGTGAAATCATCTCTCCATTATTCTTTTATCTTTAAGGCATGTTAGCATAGCATAACGTCCATGCATAATAACTTTAAAAGAAAACAAAAGTGATTAAAACAACAAATTAAGGTCTTAACTTGTGTTGCGTGTAATTCTTTAACAAGTAAAGCTTCAAGACTCCTCACAGCAATACATCTGTCTTAAACTTCAAAATAAATAAAACAAACTAGACTTTAAAATCTCATGTAGATATTTTGTAGACCAGCTGATGGTAGTTGGCCAAACTGTAGCTCACACTCATTGAAATATTGGCAGATTTGTTATTTGCATAGTATGATAAAATATTGCTTTATAAAATGTACACAGTAAGTTACTAAAGTAAAGAACTCAATCTGCAAAATGAGCAATTACAGCAGTCAGACTAGCCCTGATGTCTTCATTCAGGTGTGGTTCTTAATCTGGGGAAAAAAGACAATAAGACATGATTAAAATATTATATTATGTTTTTCCAGAATAAAACCAGGAAAGTTCTGGAAGATTCCAAATAGTGTTGTTAGGAAAAGCTGTGTTCATGTGATATTTTTGATTTAGCAGTTATAGTCAGCACCTCTGAAAATGAATAGCGTAATGAACTGTTTTGTTATGCTTTAAGCACTTGTTAAGCAGAATGAAATATCTATGAATCCTTGACAGAAATGCTGCAAAAATGTGAAATATGATTATCAGACAGATGGCTAATATCGACTGATGACTGTGTTACTTTTGTATGGATTTAGATAAATCACACCCAGAAAAAACAATTAATTTTACACTTCAAAAACATTTAACTTTAGCGTAGTTGCAGCTTTTATCCTGCTTTATGGCAAAGCTATGTGATTTAAATTAGTTTTAAATTTGTTTACTTGTTCATGTTGTTGATATAGTACTTTGTTATTTTAAGTGTAAAAAATAGCTAAAATCAACTAACATTTATGTGAAACAAATTCACAGCATACCAAGTACTGTTATAATAAATTGTGACGAGAAAAATATTTTCATTCAGTGTAGGAACATACTTTTATTTAAGATGTTTGCATAAAATAAACTTCAGCGACTCTCTTTTGGTTGCTTTTTGCTATTTCTTGCTTATCAAAATACCGATGACCGCAAGCAATGACTGGCAAAGATAAGTTTATCAACAGATGTGCTATTTTCTCATTTTTGTTTTTATTCAGATTTGTGTACAATATTTGCATAAATAAATCTCTGTAGAAAATATTGACAAATATGCTTCCAGAAGACAACAGACAACAGACAACAAAACGTACGTTTTAATGACAAGACACTGTTCTGTCTTCTTCTTGTGGTCACTATTATGTTAATAATATGAGGAGAAAACGGTAAACATAACTGAAATGTGGAAGTAAATTTCACAAAAAGTAATATGCAAATTTAGAATCAATATATTCATGTTTTATGACAAATTAAAGTGTCCTTTATGACAATTAATTGATTAATAAAACCTAATCTTAATCCTAAATCATGGACAACAAATACAGAGTCTCATCCTAAAGGTCCCATATTCTAGATGTTTCCACCAAGTTAAAACAGGTCTATGAGCTCCACTAAACATGTCTCTGCAGTAGTCTGCTGTAAACACCTCTCAGATTAGGCATTTTCACCTGCTTTTTACTCCTCTATTTCAGTCCCTTTCACAACAGGCTGTTTCTCATTAGTATTCCTAAATGCAAATGAGCCGCTGCTAGCCACGCCCCTCACTCCAGAACTGGGTGTAGCGTAGACGGCACGGTGAGAGTTTACCTCACATGAAAATAATCCACATGGTGCACATGGTACAGACCATCCATACAGCCGTACACGTTCAACACAACACTCCGCCAGACTTCTTCACTGTGATTCCTACACTAGCGCTGGGGAGAAAACATGGCGGATCAGGAAGCGCTAGCGGTTCTACCTGGTGGGCGGAGCTTCTCAGATAGGAGGGTGGAGTTATTCAAATGTCCCCTACTTTGATGTAGAAGTAGGAGAGAAATCTAAACGGCGGGTTTAAGCACACGATTTCTGACATTCCTAAATTAATACTAACACAACTCACCATACAGTGTCTCGGACAACTCTGAGAATATCACTATTAAAACTCAGCACAATCTGGTCTCGGTCTCGGTTTAGGTGGTCTTGATTCTAACTCTACTGCCCACTGACCAAAGTTGCCAACCCTTTAATCGAATTATTTGAATAATCGTTTCAGCCCTACCTGGTTTACTAGCTTTTCACTGTGTGCGCTTAGTTTTGGCATATAAACGCACCGATTTCCACTCGTGTTAGAACGAAATGCCGTTATAAATCAGACTTGGGCGACTGAAAGGTGTAAAATATGACGATGAAAAAGCTTGGGTTCTTGAAATATTAGATGAGGAGAAAGTGTGTGTGTGTTTGTTTGTGTGTGTGTGGTGGACCTCTGGTTTAGAGAAGCAAGACCTCACACGTCTCACCTCTGACTGCAAGCTGGGTGGTGCACTCTGCTCTTCCTAACGCATTCTCTGCCACAACCTTGTACTCTCCTGTGTCCTTGGGGGTGACCACCAGGATGAGCATGGAGCAGACGCCACACGTGTTGGTGATTAAGTAGTTGGTGTTGGTGTTGATGCTGATGTTGTCTCTGTACCAGGTGACGTGAGGGGTGGGGTTGCCTCTCACGGCACAGCTCATGTAGCACTCGTAGCCCTGAGGAGCTGCGTGTAGTTTCAGGGGCACCAGGAATTTAGGAGGTGTGTCCAAGATGCAGGGTTTGGACTCGGGTAGGTTCAGTATGAACTTTTCTGGAAAACAATAGAATATATTTGCAGATAACCTGAACACAATTGGTGGCATAACAGCTATCGCTTGTGATCGCATCGTGATCAGAAGGTCACCGGTTCGACTGCTGGACCGGTAAAGGTACCACTGAGGTACTCGTGAGCAAGGTACCGTCCCCAAGCACTGCTCCACGATGTTAGCTGCGTCTTCACGGATGGGTCGAATGCAGAGGTCACATTTGGTTGTGGTGCAGTGTGTGCTGTGCTGTATTCACAATAACAGGGCCCTATGATTTGTGCGATGCGGAAAACGCGGATGGAATCACGGAATTCAACAAATAAAATGGAATCCGTTGTAAAACACGGAGTGTCGTATAATTGGCTGATATCGGTGTGTGGGCAAAGCAATTTTTTTGTTCCTAATCAATTTTGGCCGCTGCAGCCCCCCCCGCCCCCCCCGTGTTACCTGTTGAGACGGGACTCAGCTTTCCACACACACAAACGCACAGACAAAGAGGGGGAAACGTCAACGGTCAGCTATGGTGAAGAGGCTGAAACACCGAAGTCCTCAAAAAAATGACGGAATTCGAGTGTCAGTGCTAAGTTGAGAGCAGAACAATAACCAGACAATTTTTATGAATCGGGAGAACAACGCTTTTGTAAGTTTTGCCAGCACATGATAGACTGCACCTGCAAGAACACGTGACGACCACTTACAGTCAAACACTCACATCAGAAACGTTTCGTTTTGCAGGAAAAAATGAATGTTTTTTGTTGTTTACAGGTAAATGTTTTACCAAAGTAGTAAATGTTCTGCTGAACCCCAGCACTTTGTTAAAGTTGAATAACAGTCATTTAATGTGATTTTTTTTCTATTGCATTGTTCTTTTTTCCATCCACTCCATAATTAGACACTTTTTAGGTGAATAAATATGATTATAACGTAAAACACAGAATTCAGAAGAATAAACATGAAAAAAAACGGAATTTAGGAAAAAACTAAACGGATTTCGTAGGGCCCTACAATAAGAAATAATCACTCACTTTCACTTACTATGGCAGACACCAAAATGAACACTGCTGGAGTAGACCCCCTAGTGGTTACCTTTATATGCCCACTGTAGTGTCTGGTAGTGCCAGCAGTTTCTATATCAACTGAATTGAATAAATGTAAATATTAAGATTTTAATCATATTAAATGGCACAAATAGTCATTTTCTCTCACTGCATAAAGGGATTTATTGTAAGGCCATTACTGTGTTTGACGTCCCATCTGATTAAAAACTGAGAAGGAAGGATCAGCTTACTAATGAACCAAAGTTAATTACTGATTTCAGAGGTGTGCATGCGATCCAGCAAAGAGCGTTCAACCTAATGAGACTGCACTCACTCTGAACCGCTCTACATGAAATAAGCGCCCTCCAGGGGAAGGTGCAGTCCAGTGCAAGAGAGTTTTAGAACTGTATAGACCAGGGGGTTTCAACTGGTTCTGTCCCAGGGACCACCGTTCAGACTAAGCAGTAGTCTGTGGCTCACACACATGTGCAGAAAATAATAATAGAAATAAGAGATTTTTCAAACTATAATTTCTCAAATATTTGCATTAAATCCATTATTCATAAAGATGCCCAAATCATCTGGAGGTGTCATTTAAAAAATTAATCAAATGAAATGATTTTAATAGAAGGGGTGGCACGGTGGCGTGGTGCTTAGTGCTGCCGCCTCACGGCAAGAAGTTCCTGGGTTCGAGCCCCGGATCGGAGTTTGCATGCTCTCTCTGTGTTTGTGTGGGTTTTCCTGCCCAAAAGAGCATGCACTACAGGAGGATGGCGACTCTAAATTGGCCCCCATAAAGAGTGAGTGATAGTGTGAATGTGTGAGTGTGTGTGTGCCCTGCGGTGGGTTGGCGCCTGCCCAGGGTTGGTCCCCGCCTTGTACCCCTAAGTTCCTGTGATAGGCTCCGGTCCCCCTCGACCCCGGTTGGGATTTAGCAACTCGGATAATGAATATACAGATGATTTCAGTAGTGAAACTGGTGCCCCATTTACACATAGCCGGGTATCTGAGAAAATCTATAACATATCCATGCGTTTTTGCCTTCCATTTACACGAAAACGGAGGTTTAATGCACAGAAAATGTTTATTTCCAAAGTGGAGATTTGGGAAGACTCGTATAGACTGAGGAAAACAAGAGTTTTAAGTTTTTAAATGTCACAATATGCGACAGAATATACATTAGCATCAGCTGTGCGACATTTGGATACAGAAAAAATATGAATGGGAGTCAATGGAGAGATGAAATTTATTTTCTGGTCTCGTTTGAATTATATCATGAGTTGTAAATTAAATTTTTCATGTCAACAAGGTCACGATGCAGCGTGATGAAGATGAATTATATTAGGTTTTGTGCGAGACCGCTCAGAGAACTACAGCTCTCGGCACGAGTAATACGTCACCAGCACACACAAATGAAACTTATGGATCATAGCTGTCTCGCTCTTCTGCTTTGCTCGTATGGTGACACTCGGGAACAAAGCAGACTGGCATCTTGAGATCGTGATCTGTGACAGACCCAGAACGGGCGGCATGAACGGAGGGGACGTGTAGTGACGTCATATAGTGACTGATGAGCTTGTAGTCATTGGAGCATTGTTAGTCAACTTTAACAGTGCTGAAATTCAACAGTTACGTGACGAACTGCAGCTTCCTTTACACCAAAAATTATATTAAACATTCACAAACATCATGTGTAATTCAAGGCTCATGTCGACCGGAACCAGAACATTTTCTGTCCATTGACTCCCGTTCCAAATTTTTGCGATTTTAGATCCCATGACTTCACTACTCTATTCTGATTGGCTAACATGGCCTTGGTGGCATATTTATGCATATTTGTGTAATACTTTTTGGAAAACGATGTGGTCCAAACGAGAAGATTTTTGAAAACGTAGAGGAGGAAACAGCCTTTTCTGTAAATACCCGGCTATGTGCAAACGGGGTCTGGATGACATGTCATGGACCACCTGCATTGCCGCCGTGGACCACCGTTTGAAAAGCCCTGGTATAGACCACTGACAGTGGTATTCAAAAAAGGTCTTTAACAGTCTCAGCACAAACCTTTCTTCTCTGTAATGAGCCACTTTTGGGACTCGGATGGAGCAGACTCTCCCATGTCGTTCTTGGCGTACACACGGAACTGGTACTCTCTTCCAGGCATGATATTGCAAACAGTGAACCTATTGTTAAAGATGCGGTCAGCCACCGTGTTCCATGTCCTCTTGTGGGAATCTCTCTTCATCACCAAGTAGTGCAGGCGGTCATCCCGTTTCTCATCTACAGAGGCCGTCCAGGAAACCGTCACAGTGCCTGGAACATTCTCATCCAGTTCTACCGGGCCGGGGGACTTGGGCTCATCTATAAGAGATGTGTTACTGAAATCATAATTTGAGCAGCAAATGAATGCACCTGAAATTAATTTTGTTGAGTTTGGTTTCAGGTTTAATTTGCATACTTTGATCTCAATTTTGGAAAATGCATTAAATTAGAAAACACTGCAGGTCTCCAGCTTTAAAGTAGAACTGCTGCTGCACACAAAATGTGTTAATCGTCAAGTGCTTAACCAGCGCATCATTAGTTGTTTATTAGTATAACATCACCGGAGAAATATTTTTGGTTTATTGATTTATCGCCTGATGGCCTCCCACCAAAATAATATCTTGTTAACAGTGGCCCTGAGGTCAGAAACCACATTCTGTAATCATAAAACTGCACTGTGCACATATGACGTAAATGTGCCTAATGTCAGTATTTGATACAGATATTAAATATCTTCAGTATTTTATATATATAATATAATCATACAATGAATTTTAAGCCTGAGACTACCTGTGACTCTGATCTCAACACTGAAAGTCTCCTGGCCCACGATGTTCTTGACAATGATCGAGTAGATTCCACTATCAGAGCGCTCTGAAGATGCAATTAGAAGCTGAGACGTCCCCTCAGCATTGCTTATGGTGACACGCTTGGAGACAGGAACACCATCCTTAAGCCAGATCACCTCAGGCCACGGAGAAGCCTAGGAAAAAGAGGAGAGTGTTAAATCCTCTATGAACTGGAGAATGAACAGAGGTGGACAATAGTGAAGTACATTTACTTGAGCACTGTACTTAAGTATTTTTTGGTAAACTTATTACTAAAATTTTAAGAATTAAGAATAGAACTGTTTTAATTGAGAGTATGCCACTTGATACAAAGTGTGAATTTTGTAGACGTTTAAGCTTTTTATGCATATGACAAGAAAAATAAATACAAACAGAGAAATGAGAAAATAAGATTCATAAGATTCAGAGTTTGTCATTACTGTTCAGTTTTTAGAATGTTCTCAAAACTAAAAATAATGTTCCAAAACACAAGCAATTCCAAAGCAAATGTTTTTAAATGAAATGACTTGAAGAGCTCTGTTTATAAAGAACGACTCATTCTGGAATTTTAAAAGGCAGTGCAGAAAATACAAACAGCAGCGATTGGTAGATATGGATGTGCCGATAAATTGCGGGTTTAATAATTAGCTTCTAATAACAAGCTTCAGACAGTCATGAATATTAAACATGTTAAACCAAATTTTAAAGACAAATACCGTACTTTTCACTACATTTCTATCAAGCTTCTCGTTACTCGTTACTTTTCAAATCTGTGGATAAAGTGGATGTTATTCCCCCTTTTCTAAAAGGTTGTTTGGCAGGTGACAGTCTATCAGTAATCAGTAGGGTTACGTCACGCCTGTAGACTGGAACTATAAAACCAAGTTCACACAGTTCTGCTGTTTTCTGTCTTGATTAGAACATTGTTACTGTTGGAAAGTCATGAAGCTAGAGGTGTAGAGCTGGGTTTTAAGCAGGTTGGAATGTTGATTTGATGTTGTGAGCTGCATTTACAGCTACTGCACTGTCCTCCTGATTAATATACACATATATGTGTGAACACACTGCCAGAGCTGTATCAGAACACTACCATGCTGTTTTGTGGGAGTGTGTAGTCTTACAATTAATTAATAAAATAAACTAATGACTGGTTTTCTTTGTCAGTTTGGGTTGTCTTTCATTCTGTAACATTCTACCAGTTCCTTATTCTACAGTCAGAGGAATTAAGTATTGTAAGTGTTGTGGTAATAAAGCAGCAATGCACTGAAAGATGTACTTTTAATACTTTAGTAGTTTTTAAAACAAGTACTTCACTACTTTAACTTCAGTAGAAATTTGTATGACACTTGTATTGGAGTAACATTTGACTGGTGATATCTGTACTTTAACTTATGTAATGAAGTTAGCCACTTGGCCCAACCCTTTATGACGTTTCAAGGACCTAATTAATTATCTGTGGTGTTAGTATGATGTATTACAACATAGAAATATCTAATGTGCATACAAACAATGAAAAAGTAAAATATTAAAGATAATTCTAATATTTCATGAACAAAGCTTTCAAATATTTATAATACACTGGAATTTATTTGTGTATCTCAGTGAGGGTTACGCAACACCACACACACGCAGACATTTGTATATATTTTGTGAGGTAATAAATATTTTTTTTTACCACAAAGTTAATGGTGAACCGTGCAGAATTTCCAGCTCTCACTATCATGAAGCTCTTGATCTTGGAATCTGTAAACCTTGGTCTCACTAAAATAAAAGACAACAAGCACAGGTTTGACAATGTCTACTATTGATTCAGATATTCTTTTATGAAAAGTAAACAGGTTAGGTATCACAAAATATTGTTAAATTAAAATGTCCTCTTGGATTATGTAATGTGGGCCTAAAAAAATCAACATCTCCCGTCCTGTTCCTTTAGGATGTCCATCCAATGACTCACCAGGAGGAGGCATAGCCAGAATGTAGTTATCCAGCTCCTGAGGTTCTCCAAGTCCACCTTCATTAACACCTATTACTCTCACCCAGTACATGCCCATAGACTTCATTCCCTTGATAGTGAAGGTGTTCATGATGATAGCATTGTTGTTGCAGCGATCCCACTCTGTTTTCTCTGCAGGTCTGATTTCAACAAAATATCCCTTTGCTTCATCCTGCACTTCTTTTTCTTCTTTTGGCTTTGTCCAGGAAAGGGACAAAGAGGTGTATGTGGAATCGGTAACTTTCAGGTCAACAACTTTACCGGGAGGTTCTAGAGAGGGCAGATGGTGACAGTGTGATTTATGTTGCCTAGATGCAGAAGTAATGACTCACTGTCCCATTTAAACAAATCTAGTGGAAGTCAGGGAAAGGGGAAGAACCCTGTCAAAATGAGTTAGAAAAGCCAGCAAAAATAGCAAAGCAAAATTAATAAGTTGGAAAAGGCTTTGCTGCACTTACACAGTACGAGACCTAAATTTTGCTTCTAGAGCAGTGAGCTTACTTTTTGGATCCCTGGCAAATATAAACTCAGAAGGGGTGCTTGGTTCACCGGCTCCAGACATGTTGACGGCAGACACACGGAATTCATACTCCATTCCCTCAACAACATCTTTGCAATCATATTTCTTGGCTGTGGATAACAAAGTGATAATAAATTATTTTTTCCAAAACCATTATAAAGCACAATTGAAAAGTTAAAGGCACTTTGCCACGCAAAACTGTTTTTACCTGTCACCTTCAGATTATGATAGATCTATATGAGTTTGTGTTACATGATACTGTTACCTCTGCCAACGAAAAGAAATAAGCGGGAAAAAGATCAGGAAAGTCTAGAGAGTGACTTTTCCAACTATGGCAAATTCAGCAGGAGCTTTGCGTCAAAGTTGGTATTAAAACCTGGAGCGATACCATCACGGCAGTCGACGACCAAAGCACAGGCCGTAAGTAATATGTGACCCTCCACGACAAAACCAGTGACTTGTCGCAAATTATCAAAATTGAGTTATTATATTCTCATGAAAGGGCATAAATCAAGCTTCAAAACGATACCTATATGGAATGAATGGGACGACATATGACTGAGATATCAACATTCAAAGGAGTCGGGTTTCTCCTGTCACGCCAAGTGAGAAACGAAGAAATCTGCCTTTGAAGTTGACTATCGCCGTAGCACTCACAGACGCTTGGTGCGGTCGCGGCTACGTTTGTATTTACGGTAGCCTACGCTGCATTCACAGCCACACGGATAGCCTACCTGCGTTAGGTTAACTGAACTCGGGAGACGAAGATGGATTCCGGAGAAATATCTTCACGCTAGTCAACCAGTGGATTTACCGTAAATATTGAAGTAGAGCGGTCAAAACAGAAACTTTTAACATTCTGCTGGAATTGAATTCCTCACCTCAAGAAAGTCACGTTTTTAGGATGGAAAGGGTAAGTTTTTCAGCCAAATTTATTCACAACAGTACAGTATAGACCTTCCACTGTTTCAAAACACTAAAAACAAAAAATCCAAAATTTTACCCCACGTAACATAAACGCTCGTTTTTCTCGGAAACCTCTGTTGCGACAAGCGACTGGTTTTGCCGTGGAGGGTCACATATTCAACCTGTTCACCAAGTGAGTTGCCTTACCGCCACCTAAGAGCCATGGGTGAAAGTGTTTTTCAAAATAAAACACTCTCCAGACTGCATGTATTGATCAATATTTTGACCAATCACGTATGGCATGAACAGAAAAAATGTAGCCGGCGTCGATTGTTGACTTCAAAGAGCCGGTTCTAGGAGCCATTTCATTAGCAACCGACACATCACTATTTTCCACACCATGCTACAGTGGCATGAACCAAGGCATTTGCACCCAAAAAAATGGTCCATGGAAGAACATCAGGCATTACTACAAAATTAAAGAGAGACCTGTGGCATGGCACCTTTAAAGAAAATACTACTAACTTCTGACGGGTTCTTCTGGTGGATGAACAAGACCCCACAGGTTGCTGCCTTTCTTGCGTTTCTCCACATTATAACCCAGAATGTTGGTGCCTCCAGTGTTGGAAGGCGGAGTCCATGACAGCGTGATGCAGTCTTTGAAGGCACTGACCACTTTTGGAGCGGAAGGTGGGCCAGGATATGCTGGATAACGCAGTAAAAGAAAAACGTTTAGAGAAACTACAGCTCTGAGTCATCTGTCTAAATCATCATAGTGTTCCCTAAATGAGAATTTTACCTTTAGTGCCAGCTTGGACATCCTCAGTCTCCATTAAATCACTAACACCCTCTGCATTCTCAGCTCTGATGCGGTAGCAATATCTTCTTCCGTGATCCACATCGGTGTCTTTATAATGGGCCTCACCAGGAATCTTACCAATTTTCTTCCAGGTGTTACGTCCGACTTGATTGCGCTCAAGAATGTAATTGTCGATTGTACATCCGCCGTCATCTTTTGGTGGGCGCCATTTGATCTCAATGCAGTTTGACGTGGCTTCAACTATCTCCAGAGGTCCAAGAGGTGCGGTGGGTTTGTCTGTTAGACGTAAGGTCCGGATATTAGATCTAATATCAAAAGTTAGAGAATAATTTCTGTAAGATCAGCTGCCTACACTCATATACACTTACCAAGCACTACAAGATTAGTTATGGCTTCCACTGTGCCAAACTCATTCTTTATTTTGACCTTAATTTCCCCCGAGTCTTTGCGCTGTAATTTGCTGAGATGGAGAGAACTGTGGCCTTCAGAAATCTCAATCTTGCAGTTTATATCAGGTGTGAGCTCCTCGCCTTCTTTGTACCACTGAATTTTCACAGGCTCACGACCATTATAAGGGATTTTGAAAACAGTTCTTTGGTTATTTTTAATTGTTGTCGGTTTGGCAAAATGTTCAATATCCTTTTTGCCAAATCTTGGTGGATCTATGGAACACAATTGTTGTACAATATAGACAGTAATAAATAATCTTAAAGTCAGTTAAATTCACATTTAGAGTACAGATTATCACATGGACAGTCTTTGCAAACCTTCAACAACGATCACAGATTCAGTTTTGCGGCCATCTGCTTCAAATTTGTATTTTCCAGAAAATTCCTCCGTCACTTTGTGGATTTTCAGTTTATGAGTAGTGCCGTCTTTGCTGATGGTCATGCCCTCAGTAGAATCTGAAATCTATGGAGAGTACAACAATTAATATATAAAGAGGTAGAGAATTCTTTTATGAAAGCTGTTTAGCCTCATGAATGTTACTTACATTTCTATGGAAAAAAAGTAAATTAAAACTTAACCTTTGTATGACCATGCAGGATGACATTTTTATTTTCTTACATTTTTAAAAGTTTTATTACATTTATTACACACAGATCAATAACAAATAAAGCGTCTACATTTTTATTTTTTTTAACCCTCTTGTAAAAAAGAACCGTAAGTCACAGAAGGCTGAAAATCATAGCGATCTGTTGATAACTGGGGCTGTAGCAAAGGAAAAGGCCTTTTGACCACCGGGGGCGCTTAGAGGGCACGTATGACATCACATACATGTATAAGCTTTTATTATTTACATGAAATTATAGAAATCCACCCAGTTCTTATATGAACACGGTTAGAGGTTAATTTCCTTATAAGCACAACTTGCTTGCAGCTGTCACAACAAAAAAGAAGCTTCACTACCAAGTCACGAATTTCTACTTGTGTCTATAATTCTTTTTCCTTTGTCATTTCACTTTATCGATTTACGTTATAACTCCTTATGTCTTGATATGAACAATGTAGTTAATCAAAACTAATATACAGTGATACTATTTGAACAATAGGGGGTGCTAAAATGCTACATAAATTTATGCGATGTCATAATAGAGCTTTTTTTTTTGGCTAATTTTGACTTCTGACTCACTGACTGCTTTTTTTAATGCTTACTGCATCAGCTGCTATTAGTGCTACTTATCCTTGGACCCCTCTTATTGCTGCTTGCAGTTATATTTTTATTTAAATATTTTAATTCATTATCATGCATATTGTAAAGTTTGGAACGTTGTGGTTAAACAAGTCTCATTAGTTATTCAAAGTGAATTTTTTGGCAAGTGCCGTAGAGTGTCCACTTCCTAACACATTATTATTTTATGGTTATATTTTGAATATCAAATAATTTAAGATCATTGCATTCTTGTGACAAGATATTCTATATTTTTAGCACAAGTTTACATTAAAAGGCATAAAAATAATTATAAAAATGAATTCATTCGGTACAACGGTTATTTACATCATAGTTATCAACCATTTGTTCACTATAAATGATTATTTCTTTGTTTAAATGAACATTTTCCATGTTCACACCACCTGACAAGAGCATGCATGTCATGTCATTGCCCATGTCCAAAATTTGGGAGCTGGTAGTGTTACAACTATGTCAACCAGACTGTACCTCTTTTCCGTCTTTGTACCAGATGCCCTTACATTCTGCCTTGCTGAGTTTGCAAACCAGCTCAGCGGGTTCACCAACAATAGCCTTGCAGTCTTCCAGACCGGCCGAGAAATGCACTCCAGGATCTGCAGGTCAATTGGGTACAACTTTAGTTGATATTTCTCCTTATGATTACATTAGGAATGGCAAAATGTCAGTTGTGAAATATGAAGCAATGTCTGTTACTTACCTGAATTTCTGCTAAACCTTATATTTTACATCTAGTCAGAAGTGGATAATAATTAGAATACATGCATAAATGTAATATTGAAGGCCAATAAATTGTTAAACAAACTGTTACATTCCCAAACAAACAGTACCAGATGTCCACCATATCTTTCTGAATCCCTGCCTTCAAAAGGGTCGCGTCCTTTCACTTTGAAATGTGTTTCTTTTATTGCATGTTCTTAATGGTTCTTTCTTCACGACGGTCTAGTTGTTGTTGAAATCATCCATAATTATTCCCTTTGTCTTCAGAAGCCTTTCTGATCCCTTGTCAGAACTCCCACCTATTGCTTCACAATTGTTACTGACAACTGCTATTTTAAGCAGATAATTTCAGGAAAGTTGACATTTCCTCTCCATTCTGTTCACCAAACCATTCTTGATGTGCTTGATGCTCTTATTTTCTATTCATGCTTTAATCAGGGCAAATTAGTTTCTTGAAGAAAGGTCCTGGGGCTCTTTATGTCTGCTTTCCATCTTCAGATCTTCTGTCTCACATCGGGAATACAGGACATCTGTTTTCTTTCTTTTATGTAACATTAATTTAGGCAAGCATTGTCAAGACAACGCAAATGCTAAAGACACACAACAGGTTACACGCCAACACACATGTCAACATTCAACAACATTACAACAAACATTTCACAATTTTTGACTAATTTACATCTTAAAAAGCTTTAGAGAAAGCAAGTAACATATGTATTTGGATGTAGTCTTAGTCAACATTTGGCAATATAGCGTTTTAGAAGATCCAAATTCATTGCCAAGATAGCTTAGTGAAGGCTATAGAGATTAAATAATGCGCTTTAAATATGTAATGTGATGAAGGGTCAGTGAGGTAATGAGGTGAGATTAGATCCATTAACCCAATAGTGGACCACTCTGTTATTCTATAGCCTTCAAAGCAATAACAAAGCCATTCTTGTCCCAAATGACTTGGTATTAAGATATTGCTTCCATGCATCTTTTGGCGCAGGTTCTACCATCTCTTACCAATGACTGTCTCGGGAACCAGTGGGCCTTGTCTTGTACGGGCTGAGCGCTTGCCAGCTCCAGCTGACTCGTCCTGTGTGCCTTCAGTGCCCTCACCCGCAGGCAAAGCCCCCTCGCTGACCTCAGGGCCAACACCAGATGCTTCACCACTTGGTTTATCGCCAGGGTTGCCATCTGGGTTCTCGGGGTTGCCGTGCGGGTTCTCAGGGTTGCCATTTGGGTTCCCGGGGTTTCCGTGTGGGTTACCCGGGTTTCCGTGTGGGTTCCCGGGGTTTCCGTGTGGGTTCCCGGGGTTGCCGTGTGGGTTCACAGGGTTTCCGTGTGGGTTACCCGGGTTTCCGTGTGGGTTCCCGGGGTTGCCGTGTGGATTTCCGGGGTTGCCGTGTGGGTTTCCGTGTGGGTTCCCGGGGTTGTCGTGTGGGTTCCCAGGGTTTCCGTGTGGGTTCCCGGGGTTGCCATGTGGGTTACCGGGGTTGTCGTGTGGGTTCCCGTGTTTGCCATGTGGGTTCCCGGGGTTTCCGTGGGGGTTCCCGGGGTTGCCATGTGGGTTTCCGGGATTGCCGTGTGGATTGCCATGTGGGTTTCCATGGGGATTTCCATGCGGATTACCATGTGGGTTACCGCCACCTTGAGTTATTTTATTTGACCAATTGGTGGTAAGCATTTGGATGATCAAGGACGCAGAGATAATAAAAGACATTTATGATAACAACAAGAACATCAAAACACAAAACATTAAAGGGAGTATAGACAATAACAATAACATAAATTAAGACCAACATCGTACTCAGAGACATAGGTAATACAGGTGTCTGAGTGCATGTCACCTAATGTCATCTAATTATTGCTGTGAATGTTGTTATAAAGAGTGCCAGTGGTGTATAAACTACCTGAAACTCAGGTACTCAACCATTAGAGTACTACTTGAGTAAATGTACTAAAGTATCTGATATTAAGAGTAATTAAATATTAGAATTGGCGCGATACCAGTTTTTTAAATGTGCGATACGATATCGATATTGTAAATTTGGATATCTGCAGATACGATACAACGCTGATACAGTCTCTGAGTCTTTTAATAACAGAAAATAATGCTTTAAAAATGTCTGAATACATGACTGAGATTATTCTGTTCTGCTTAAGGACTTAAATAATTCCTAACTAAACAATGTCATAATTAAATGTATGTACTAAATGATTCATTATTAAAATAACATCTCAAACATGATTCCTTTAAACACAGTTGTGTCATTTAGTGACGCTCCCTAATCCTGCGGCGCTAAAAGCATCAGGAACACAGAGATTGTGAGTGAGAGCTGGTGTTGTTAAGGAAATTAAACAGTATAATGGTGTGATGTGCTTTTGGGCTTGTAGTGTGTTGTGTTGCTTGTTCTGCTCATTGTCATATCAATATGTAGGAATTAGTGTGAATGTTGAACAATAAACCAGCTTTACCACAGTCACACTTCCCATGCAGAACCAATTGACCGTGCACACATTTACAGATCGGTCCAATGCCACCGATACCCGATTTAGCTGTTTCAGTTGTTATCGGGCCGATATCCTCACGTATCGGATCGGTGCCACCTCTATTAAATATGAGAGGTATTTTGCTTGTATTAGTAAAGATTAGTTATTATAATAAACGTTTTTCAATGAAATTAAATCATCAAATTTAGTGCTAAAAATCATACAAATTCTCTAATTCAAGGTATATAGTTTGTATACTGTTATATAAATAAAAGCCTGCACGTAGCGATATTACCCCTTTAGTATTCGTTTCCAAAAGGATTTTTGTTGACAAAATTAAAATTAAAATTAATTCTAGTAGAAAGTTAAAGCTGCAAATAGTGTTAATACTCCATTCAAGTACAAAGTTCATGAAATACAGTTACTCAAGTACTATACACCACTGGTTGTAAATTGGAGCCACGTCGTTTCTTCTCTCTGTGTTCTTGTACAGTATATAGCAGAGAAAGTCAAAGTTTACTTTGACTTGAAATGGTATCTAAACATTAAATCAAATCTTGCAAATGGATTGAGCTGAGCTCCAGAACATCTAGTTTGATAGAGGTGTTGAAATTAATCACATAATCGATGCATCGTGATGCAGACGTGGACGATTCTACATGGATGCAATGGCATAATCAATTCTAACAGAGGTTTTCAGCCAGCGGTCCACTGCCCCCTAGTGGTCTGCCAGGGCATTGCAATCCACTTTCACTACTGAAATCACTTTTAAAAAAATGATTTATTTATTTATTTATTTTTTATATATTTCCAAGGCATTTGGGCGTCTTTATGAATCATGAGTTTAATGCAAATAACTTTAAAATGTAGTACAAAAATTATCAAACTGATTTTTCTGAGTGGCAGTGCCTGGGACAGAAGCAGTTGAAAACCCCTGGATTATATCATGATGACATTGCTTGATACATTCAAGTTAAAAAGAACATCCATGTAGCAATTATGGCGGGCCAATCTGCATGCAATGTGAAGTAATGTAGAAAAATTGAGGGGCTACTTTGTGATGCATCGAGATATCGTATTGTATCGTTGACCTAATAATCGTGATATAATTGAATCGTGAGACCAGTTAAGGTTCACGCCTCTAATGTTTGATTCAAGTGTCTGTGACTAGCTATGCTGCCATCTATAGTATAGTAGCAAATAACATTTGGGTGATTACTTATTGGATATTACAGGTAACTGAGATAAGTTTCAGTTGAATATCTCTGGATGACAACAGTCACGAGACTTATATGAGACAAACATATGACACACTACCATGAAACACAGCGCATGGACATCCAGAGCAAGTGCGCGTAGAAGACAGAAATGCCGTTTAGTATTAGTCCATAATGGATGAAGTGAAACAGGAAGCAAGCAAATGGTGTTAAGGTGATGGTGGTTACTATTTTATGTTATTTACGTTAAGATGAGGTTTCAAAATGACCACAAATGTTATGACCGCTGCTACCGCTAAACATCTTTACTATAGTTCAGGGAATTGATTTAATATGAATTAATTATTAAATATCCCTCAAGATACATCAGAAAGAAAAGCTTAAAGGTAAAAAGAGAACGTTGACAGATTACCTGTACTGGTTAATACTAGTTTTTATATACATATATACAAATATAGTAGGTAGTTTGGGTTAGGTAGTTAATAGTCACTAAATTATTCAAGTGTTAATTTTAAATTAATATTCACAATTAAATAAAATTTAACCCAAACTCTCATCAATCACTGTGTCTGGCAGCAACGGTCCTTTTCTTACTCGAACACGCTCTTCAACCTGGTTTTTTTCTTGAACACGATCTTCAACATGTTCTTTTTGAGCAGTTTGTTTAACTGGGACATCTTTGGGTAGGTTTGGTTCTCTTATGGTTCTTTCTAACCATAAGTTTTGGCGCAAATGATAAATGAGATTAGAATCAGTTCAGCTCTGCCTCAGTACACTTTACAAAATTACTTGCTTGTTAAATTGATGTGAATGGCTGGTAGCTTAAATTTCTGTGCGCTGTTGTTGCAATGGCAAAGACGATAAGTGCAACATTAGCCACAACACTTAGGCCAACAAATACAAACAACAATGGCATGCAAAAAGCAAATGGATAATAATGGGGGGAAAAGATGGTGCACAATATTTGTAACAACATGAAAAGATGCCTATGTGCAATGCTGTTGAAACTCATTTCATTGTATTTGGTGAATAGTCTCCATTAAAAATAGTTGCATTTTGGCTTATGCAGACGTGGCACAATTGCGCTACTTAACAGCATTGAACACAGGACTGAATGAAAAACAATGGACACATTTTAAATCACTATTACAGGATGGATTTTCCCTAATAGCAAGAGTTCTCTGGGTATGAACAGACATCTGTCACATTAAACAGGTGAAATGGTAAATATGACTGCCTCTACATGTCCTCTTACCTTTAACTGTGTCAGCCACCAGAGATCCTGCTTTTGCACGCTTCCTCGCTTTAGCTGCATCCCCAGCATCAGCACCTTGTCCCAGTAAGCCTGCTTCTCCTGCAGCACCCACTCCTCCTGCAATACCATCAACACCAGCACCACCTGCCACACCTGCACCAGCAGCTCCTCCTGCAAGACCTGCAGATCCTCCTGCAGCACCAGCGAAAGCGAGCGTTCCTGCTGCAGCAGCATCTGCGTTTCTGGCCAGCGCAGCCACGGCTGCCGCTCCAGCAGCCGCAATCTCCTCAGCGCTCTTTCCCGCTGCCCGGGCCTTTGCTTCTGCCTGCTTTCTGGCCTCTTCCTCAGCTTTGGCTCGGGCTTTAGCTGCTGCAGCTTTGGCCGCAGCTTCGGCGGCGACTTTGGCATCGTTTTCCGACATACCTTTAGCTTTAGCCGCAGCCCGTGCAGCTTCTGCTGCCTGAGCGGCGGCAGCCGCAGATGCCGCCGCTGCAGCTTGCGCTGCCGCTAGTGCAGCTTCTGCTTCCGCTCTGGCTTTAGCTGCGGCAGCCTCACGCTCAGCCTGGGCTTTCAAGGCAGCTTCCCTTGCTGCTTCCATCTCCTTCCTGTTTTTCTCTTGTTGCTCAGCAGCAATTTTGGCCAGATCATCTCCGCTTCCCCCTGCCTGCGTCGTCTTACGGGCTTTCTTCTTGCCTTTCGCCTGACCATCTTTGTCGGCTGCAGGACATATATTTTCAGAGGCGGGTGAAGATGAAAAATGGAATCTATGTTAAAAGCAAACTTAAATGCATGCCTAGAGACTCTTAGATATTGAAAGATCGTGCACTCACCTTCTACCACAAGCCAAGCACTGCATGACTTGATGCCAGCCACAGCTGTGTAGATCCCCGCATCCAAAGGCATGCAATCAATGATCTTCAGTCGGTGGATGAGTTTATCTTCAGAAACAGTAATCTCATACTTATCACTGTTTGAGAGTGGCGCATTCTTCAAAGTCCACACAATTGCATTCATGGGCAAAGAAGTCACACACTCAAAGATTGCATCTTCTCTTTCTTCAGCCTTCACTTCCTGTATCTTCACAAGGAAATCCACCGGGGGGACTAATGAAAGAGGCAAAGAAAAACAAGGGCTTCTTAATCCCAAAATCCTCTGTTGAGAATTGCTCTTTGAAGCCGTTGTCTCACTACTGAAAACCTACTTTTGAAATCCGTAGAGAAGACATTGACTCCTTCAACATCCACTTGATAAATACCAGCGTCTTCAGGACTGAGATTCCTCATTGTGAACACATACTTTTTGCCAACTTGCTTCAGGCAATGCTTTATGTCCCCTTCCGTCTCTTTGCTGTAGGGGACCATGACACCGTCCTACACAATTGTATCAAAATCACCTTAACTTGATTAACATTTTCAGTATTTAGCATGTGTTTATGAGTTTATGCGTATGTGGATGTTTTTATGAACACATATATTTTTATACGTTTCTATTTGAAATAGTGTTCACACAACATTTGGTTTAAATAATCTCCATACACTCTAGAACACAAAAAGATTGCAAACTCAATGTTTACCACTTGTCTTCATCATGTTTTTTCCATCAGTGAATAGCAGGCGGCATGTCTAGCGCAGATCACGATACAATAGCCTTCTTCATGGTTACCATAGTCACTTGTGGTATGTAAGGAATTTAAGGTATTAGAAACATACCAAATGCGTTTTTTGCACTGGCAGCGCCTATTGTTAATACAAATCCTATGAGCTTCAGTGCTAAGTGCCTTCAGTGGAGAAAAAGGACAGGGGTGTAGGCGTTTTTTTTTTTTTTACCGCAGTCCTCTGAGCACTTCAGGTTGAAATCCTTCAACTATTAGAACAATGCTGGACTCGTCAATGTCACTTCTCTTGCTAGCCAATCAAAATGGAAGAAGGGGTGGGGCATACACAGTCAAGAACTCACTAACAGTAATGGCGGCGTATCCGGAGGAGCTAACTAGTTCAAACGCTACTGCTAATGCCAAGATGCCCTTTCTCTCTGCGGTAAAGATAATCTCTTTTATGTCGGCTAAACTACCCATCACAAAGGAACATGTTACAATGTTTACATGAAATGAAATGAACGTCAAGGTTCCCGATGTAATTTAGCAAAAACAAGTGCCGAGAGAAATGCTGAGAAAGCGCTCTGGAAGTGAGGTTTTGACTGCTCTCAGCACAAAAAAACGCATTTGGTGGACGAAGGCCCTTAAAGACATGTGCACAATAGAACTAAACACATCATCGTTTGAAGAAAACTCTGCTTTACTCATTTACACGTTTGCACAAAATCCAGAGTTGTGTAAAATCTTCTCTTTGGAGGGCCTTTCATAAAATGTGTTTGAGGTGGGTAAAACTTTGTTAACATGTAAACGAAAGGCCCAAATGTATAAAAAAATATGCATTCATAAAAAATATTCACATATGTGAAAACCTTCCATGAATCTAAATCAAAAATGACCTTTAAATGGTCTGTAATGGATAATAATAGGGAAGCAGTTCTTACTTTGTAGAGGAAAATACGACTGGTGGGATCTTTGAGTTCCATTTCCAGTTCAAAGGTAGCCAGATCTTCTGCTTTCACCTCAATGGGTTTTAAATGACTGAGTTGTTGAATAAACTAAAGGGAGAAAAACACTGAATTGAAGTGAGATTGCTCTTTTCCATCAGACTACTTCTTGAAGGTAAGGGATTACAGTGTACCTGTGCCTGCTCTTCTTCTCTTTCTTTCTTCAACTCATTCAGTTTCTTCAGCATGCCACGGAAATCAGTGATGCCGTATTCGATACAAATTTGCTCATAGTCTTTTTTATCAGCGGACAGTAAGAGATCCCACACTGCTTCATCAATTTCTCCCTCCTTTTTTTCCTCCACCTTTTTGCCAGCACTACAGACATACAAAGTAAGTGTTATACAAAGTTAGTTACAGGTTCTTTTATGTGATTTGTTCATGTTTGTTACAATGGCCACTACAGTTGGGGTCGAGACCACCTAAACCGAGTCCAATCCACGTTTTACACCACATGACTAACAAATGGAAGATGCTAAGCCTAAGCAACATTAAAGATGTTTATTCAATATTTCTCTCTTACATATCTATAATCAGGAAATCACTTCACTGGAAGCAGTTATCAACACTGATCACATCATATGTTAAACTCAACAAACCACAGTGAACACTCCTCAAGACCAAACTCACTGTTTTACTGGATTGTAGAGTTGTTATTACGCAGAGACATTCTATGACTGTTGGAATCATTTTGGCCTATAAAATGCTGCTTTTGGCCTTTCTGGAAGAGAACTACATTTTTGCGCATGATGGCGTTCCATATAAGAGTCGAGAGCGCTGACGTGTGTTTACATTGCGAATAAACGTAATTAATGCATTTTTACGCAATTGCTCCAGTTTTGGGCATGAAATTACTCCAAAATAATTTCACATTCAGAGGAATCAATATATTGTTGATAAGTTGAAAGTCTTTTGATTCTGATGCTATGTGTGTGGTTTTTGTAAGTTAATAGGATTCTGAGTTATTAAAACACTAATTAATAAACAACACAAAACGCCTGCCACGGTTTCAAATAGTTAATCATAATATTTTGTTGTGATCATGACAAGACTGAGCACAAATACGGCCGAGTCCAAGACAAGACCGAGACTTTCAAAAACTGGTCTTGAGACCGTACTCAAGTACTAACTGCCACACTGTACATTGTTTTCTCATTTCACTTTGTCAGTGGTACAGCATAAAAGTTATAGATGCTGTATACTACCTTTTTCTAAGCATCTTCCTGAATTCTGTAGGGTCGCTCTGTGGAGCTGAAAGCAGATAAACGTATGTAAATGCTGTGATTGTCAACATACTATTATAGTGACTTATAGATAATCAGATTGTAATATAAACTTGATCAAGTGAAAAGTGAGGAATCAACTTACCCTCTTCTGCCTTTTGCATTTCTTTGCTCTTTTTGAATCCAACTGCAAAAGAAAAGAGATAATAATAAACATGGCATGGTGTTGTGGCGATCTGTTAAAATTATATTATATTGTATATCAATCATTAAAATGCTGAATCCTACCCTCAATGATGTTCAGGACGACTGTGCAAACAGCTTTTCCATACTCATTAAAGGCATAGCATTTGTAAGTGTCCGCTTCATCACTACTCACTTTAGGCATCTGAAAGGGTTTGTCATTGCGATATTGCTTAAACATGTACGTCCAGTTTCTCAGTTAAGGATTAAGTCTAGTCCTGGACTAGCTTTGAGTTTGAATGGTAAATCTCCATTGGTACTACAACTTAGTCCAGGACTAGGCTTAATCCATGTTCAAGAACCCAGCCCTTTGTGTTCTGCCAGAGAGAGGGCACAATAAGTTAAATCAGATCATTTTCTAACCTCTAGCGTGTGTTCATTCGATGTAGGATCATATTTCATCTGAAACTTTTGTGGGTCATTAATTTCTCCTTTGGCTCTCTTCCATAAGACAGTGGGTGTTGGGTCTCCAGTCAGAATGGCTTTAAATATTGCTAATTTTCCTGAAATGTGAGAAAAATACTGTATAATAACGACATTTTGTGACAATCATTTCCATTAGATTATAAAACTGCTTAAAAAAATGTAACTATAGAGCCAGGACAAACTTAGATAAGCTTCCTAGCTATGCAGAAACGTAAATGTTTATGCTCCGCTGGTATCTAGACCAGGGCCGCTATGCATAAAACTTCTTAAGAATGGTTGAACATTTTAACTCAAAAGTTAAAACAATTCTTAGCAAAAAGTAGGACCCAAGAGTGTTGTATAAAGATGCTAAAAGGATTTTTCAGCAAAGTCTAAGCCGGATTCCTGAATGTCGACAGACCCAGCGCTTAAGTGTGGTAAAATGAAGACTATAAATAAAATCCCATCCCAACTAGTGAGTTCAACCAATAGAGGAGCTGTGTACATCGTAAATAAAGTAATTAATGACTTTTAGGCAATTACTTCAGATTTGGGCACGGAATTGTTCAGAAATAATGTCACACACAGAGGAATTAATATATGTGACTCTGCACGGCAAAACCAGTTGCTTCTCTCAAATTTTCAAAATTGAGTTACTATGTTTTCATGAAAGGGCATAAATCAAGCAAAAATACCTATATGGAATGAATGGGACGACATATGACTGAGATATCAACATTCAAAGGGGCCGGGTTTCTCCTGTCACACCAAGTGAGAAACAGAGAAATCTGCGTTTGAAGTTGACTATCACCGTAGCACTCACAGACGCTTGGTGCGGTCGCGGCTATGTTTGCATTTACGGTAGCCTACGCTGCATCCACAGCCACACGGATAGCCTACCTGCGTTAGGTTAACTGAACTCGGGAGACGAAGATGGATTCCGGAGAAATATCTTCACGCTAGTCAACCAGTAGATTTACAGTAAATATTGAAGTAGAGCGGTCAAAACAGAAACTTTTAACATTCTGCTGGAATTGAATTCCTCACCTCAAGAAAGTCACGTTTTTAGGGTTATTCACAACAGTACAGTATAGACCTTCCACTGTTTCAAAACAACACTACAAACAAAAAATCCAAAATTTTACCCCACGCAACATAAACGGTCGTTTTTAACCCGAAACCTCCGTTGCGACAAGCGACTGGTTTCACCGTGCAGAGTCACATATTGTCGGTAAGTTGAAAATCTTGTGATTTTGACAGTATGTGTGTGGTTTTGTAAGTAAAAGGGATTCTGAGTTATTACAACACTAATTAATAAACAACGCAAAGTGCCACATCGCTCTCAAAGAGGTTTAATAGTAATATTCTCAGAGTTGTGGTCTCAGCTGGTCTCCAAAGTAAATCCCGAGTCCTCTTTGTCCGAGTCCATGACAAGGCCGAGTACAAATACGAGTCCGAGACGAGACCGAGACGTTTTAAAAACTGGTCTTGAGACCCGACTCGAGCACTACAAGACTATTTTATGCGTAGCGGCCCTGAAGATGGGCATATTACCGAGCAAGAATGTAGTCTCCAAATACTACCTGGTAATAGATACACATCATTCACACATCATAGGGCAGGTGTGTACATAATTTACAGCAGACATTACCTTGCTTAGCCATCGCTTTTTGTACTGAGAAAAGTTCTGAAAGTTTACATGATCCAGTGTTGTTATCGGATGTTTACCTTCTTGAATGGTTAAAGCAATAGGTTTCCGGATGAAGTCGGGTGTAGTTTTCCCCTCTGGCAGTTCCTCAACATACTGTGTGATCATAACCCCAGGGACTTTTGATCTCCTTTTTATGCCTAGGAAGAACCATGTGAAAAATGTAAATGTGTGGCCAGTTAGTTTTTGGCAACTGGCCATTTAAAAATATAGCTATTTATCCGCATACAAATCATATTATATGAAGAACAACATGAGCACAAATATTTAGCTCTTTACAGTTCTTAGGTCATGTCCAGATTTGTTATAAGTTGAAAAATGTGGCGCACTTCTGTTAAGAAACATTTCCAAATGGACTTTAAACTAAAAAAATAATCTCTTTGGTAAGAATCCATCCATCGAAATACAAAAAAACAGGAAGAGGAGGCGGTAAATTGGATATTAGTGATTACAGTTGTCAGGGTGCTCTACAGTATGACAAAAACCACATCAGATGATAACAACCTGAATAGCGCCTAATACATATTTAGACAATATCTGCTGTTATGTAATGTTGTATATTCATATTTGTAGTGACTTCATTTTCATTGGACACAAGCGCAGTACTCGATATGTCCGGTGCTCAAAATGTCAGCTCTAAAGCATCAATATTTTCTAAAGTTCCTATTTTTGTAAACCTTTTTTCTACTTCAGAAATGAATTACCAATGCAGTTAATTAAATGTTGAACGTTAATACGTTTAATGTTTTACATCTATTTAATCTGATTATAAGATTAGTTAGAAGCCATAGCCATTGTTGTTCCTCCCTGAGTTGCTCTGTAGGGTGTCTCTGCTTGAGAGGTCTTCCATTCTGTTAAGAGATAGCCCTTAACACATGGTCCATAGCCTATAGGCTGTACTGTACCAGTCAAGCAGCATCCACATTCTTTACTGAGCTGTATCTCTCGGGACATAATGGTGAGAGTTTTCCTATTGTTGTGCGGTCTGCTTTGAAAAATACCATTTGTCATGGCGTGTCCTCGTGTTTCTAGCTATTCAGGTTGTTGTCACTCAGATTTCTTACCTTTTTTCTTGGGAGGTTGACCCTCTGTTCCTGGTTGAGACATAACACAGGGGGAGTGGAAACAAAGTAGGAGAACAGGATAATGTTAATCCAGACAAAAAATATGGACTGAGGTCCCATTACTTACAAAGGATTGAAGACAAACAGAGATTTGAGACACTGACATAAACATAAAACATGAAGAGCCAATTTCCCAGTCAATGATTAAGCCTAGTCTCAGACTAACTTTGGCTTTCAGTAGTAAATGTCCACTGATACCGCAAATTAGTCCAAGACTAGACTTAATCCATGTTCAGGAAACCACCCAAAATGTGGTAGCGGGGACCTCAGCTTTGGCCAGCAATCCCACATATCACATATGATTATGGACGGAATGTTGAAGGAGGATTGCCAGAGGCAGGGGCAGATGCATGGGAGGACAAACATGAACACATTGTTATGGAGGGTTGAATGTAAATGAGGAGGAATTAGTTACCAGTGTTTAGAAACTGAACTGTTATAAAAAATAAAAACAAAATAAAACAAAAAAAACCTTTTAATAACATCCATTGCAGACTGCATAAAGAGTTAAAGGTCAAAGAGTTGTCTGATGAAGAGTGAAAACGATTTCTTCCTTCTCCTCACCATGTCTGAAGTGCTTCTTCTGAAACTGTGAAAGATAGCTTCTGTTTGCACACTGGCAAACTTTAGGAGCGTTGATCTGTGAAATGACTTGGTGCGGTTAATTTGGCCTTAAGCTGCAGCATTTCCATCCTTGTTGACCTTCAGGATGTCGTAATCTGGCCGACTTTGAACAGTCTGACATACCGTGGTGAATGTAATAGCACTTATTATTTTGAAGATGCATTTAAATCAGTTTCAGTTGTGCTGAGCTATACCATATGTTAAAGGTTTCACTATTGCACACTTCCATAATCATTTTTAGGCAAATTCTTCTTTGGGTGCTGTTTATGAAGAGTTTGTACTCAGCATTACCTTCTCTTCTTTCTACATGATATCCTTGTCTTTTCTCCACGTCATATTTTCTGCAGATGATGTCTTGATAAATCACATCACCATACAGATTTTAACAAAGTGAAGCTTTCCTCTGATTAATCTCTTAGACCCTATTCACACGGGTGTTGGAATCTTGGATAAATCTTGGTGTTGGCGGCCTAGTGGTAGGACACTCGCCTTGGGACCAAGAGGTTGTGAGTTCAAATCCGACCTCTGGGTTCCTGAGCAAGACCCTTAACTCTGAGTTGCTCTCAGGGCAACTGTTCCTGAAATTAGGAAATGTTAGTCGCTCTGGATAAGAGGGTCTGCTGAATACTGTAAATGTAAATAAATCAACGCGCTCTGAACGCCCTACGTGTTGTTATTGCTTTTTGTAACTGCTCTTGACTTTAGTAAGGAGTTATATTGGCGTTCGTTTGACGCTGTTTAACGCCAAGCTGCAGCCCAGTTTGCAGTTTGGTGTTTTTACCCGTGGGGGTAGTAATCACCTGTCCACAGTGTTTAGCTGTGTGCCGAAATATAAAATAAAAAAGAATTTGTGTTCCTGATGCACACAATCAGCACCAAAGATTAGACGTACAGTGGCTATACTGTTGATTCCTTCTCTTGCCTCCAAAAAAGTAAACAAATGAATGATAAAATAAAAAAGCTGTAGATTGGAAATCACAATAAATACACACATCAATTAAATGTGCTTGCTGGTGATGTGTAATAGGAGAGTGCAGACATGTGCTCACCAGGCCGATTTGGATCAGGTGCGTTTGATACCACCATTTTGAATTTCCTTGGTAACTGAAGCTCTCAGCAATATTTCCTCTTTTATTAGCACCACCTTAACTGCAACAAAAAGACACGTCAGTGGAATGTGTTTTATTATGGGAGACATTTTTTGATATGGAAGAAGGCTTCAGGTGAACATAATTGCTTGCATTGCTCTAGGTTTTTCTTTCTGTCGAACTAGACAGAATCAAATGAAGGAAGTAGTAAGTGAGGAGGAGGTTAGACATGGCAAATATCCAATGTGTCTATAAGCGATGGAGTATGACAGTGTGGTGCATTATATTCCATTAGAGACTTCAGGCCTAGTCAGCAACCTTTCAGCAGCTCCAGCAATTCATCTCCCCCACTGCAACACGTATGAATACACAAAAACACACTCCAGGTTCAGACTTTATGTCTTCACTATGTGAGATGTTGAACTCTTCTTGAGTGTTGTGATCTTTATTACTCTATAGGACCAAGAGAGCGTATGTTTTAGTATTTAATTTATTGATTTTTTTGCTGCTTATTCGTCTGCAGTAATCATCCGTCTGAAAGCCCTCCAAGTTTATTGGTGTGTCTTGAATCACTCTCATGAAAAAGTCATGGTCATAAAATCCATTACTGTCAGTGTCAGCTCAAGGCTGATGTGTTGGGGTCCTCAGGTCATGTTTTGCATATGAGGAACGTCTCTTCTAGCATGTGGACATTCTCTTCGGTGATTCAGACGGAAACGGGATGTTCAGTCGCATGGCATAATCTGAGCATGGGGTGGGAATTAATATGATTTTATCAATGTCATTGTCGATGTTGCCTTTCAATCAAATTCCTTATCAATTCTCTCATCGATTCCTAAGTAGTTTTTTGAGTGTGAAAAAAGTAGTTCTACACAAAAAGCATCAAAAGCAACCATTTTATTTTTCCCAAAATGATGTCTGTACAAGACTGTGAACATCAACACATTTATATTAAGAGTTTTTATAATGCAGAGACATTCTATGGCTTTGGAATCCATCTGGATCTGGAATAAAATGATTTGATAACAAATAATGTTTTTTTCTATATGTATTTTTTACTCTCTTATATTATACAATGGATAAAATATTTTCTGATTAGTGGAAGTTTTGGTCATTTTTGAGCATTTGGACTGATTTTGATCTATAACTCATTTTTGACTAATTTCTAGGAGAGACGTACGTTTTTGTCATGAGGGTGTTCCATATGAGAGCCGCGGCACAATAGCGCTGTGGACGCGCGTCGGGAATAAATAAATATCAAGTAAATGTCAGTACTGTGAGTAGAACGCTGGTTGTTGTTATTTATCAGCTAAAATATAAGTTTTGTCTGTAACAAATGGGAAGATTGAACTGAACTGGAAGGTTTTAGTGAATGTTGGACTTCCCTGTGAGAGTCGTGAGCGCTAACAAACGCAGCGTGTGTGTTTACATCAAGAAAAATATCATTTATGCGTCATGATTCCTCGTGGTTAAAGGTCAAGTCGCAGAGAGTGTGACGTAATGTACCACGGCGCAAATCTTAGGGAAAAGCGGAAAACGTGGTGCTGGGAAATGAGAGAATCGTTAAGAAGAATCGATAACATTGGAGGTGGATTCTGATGGAACTAATTAATTGGAACCAGTTCTGAGTCGGAACTGGGTTTCGATTCCCACCCCAGACTCTTTTAGCAGCACCATGTGGATTATTTTCACGTGCTGTCTACACTACACCCAGTTCCAGAGTGAGGGGCGTGGCCAGCAGCGGCTCATTTGCATTTAGGAATACTAATGAGAAACAGCCTGTTCTGAAAGGGACTGAAATATAGGAGTAAAGAGCAGGTGAAAATGCCTAATCTGAGAGGTGTTTAGAGCAAACTACTGCAGAGACATGTTTAGTGGAGCTCATAGACCTGTTTTATGAAGAATATGAGACTTTTAATAAATTAACATTCATCGAATGTATACTTCTACACAGTTTTTAAGTTAATATTAGTTTTGCTGAATATATTGCAATTACTTTTGCTAACAGATTTTGTTTGATATTTTTTTCCCCTAAATCTAACCCATTCAAAGCCCAAAATTACCCATCAACTGTGTACACTGCAGTCTATCTCTTAAAAACATCCATATTGACCTCATAGTCATCTGACAGTTTTCTTCAAATATCACGTGTGGTTATCTTAAACCCTGACGCATTCCCCATCACAGCTTCGGGCAAACAAATTCCTGTCATGTGGCGAACAACGTAGATAACTATGATGCGTTCAATTACCACGATTCTAAGAAGACCACTGGGCCCTGAAGCACATGCCGTCTGCTCTTAAACCACATGATGGGTCAAATATCTCATAAAAGCATGAAGGATTCAGTTATATCTGTTCAGCTTATGGTTGCTTTAACTCCGAGACCTCTGCCCTGCCCTGGTTGGCTTAAAGAGAGGGTGGAGTTTGATGTGTTGTAAAAGACCCATTTTACTCAATACCAGTACAGAAATGGTAGAGAAAATGAACTGACTGGTGAGGATGAGCGCTGGTGAGTGCAAGGACCTCTCTTATGTGTTTCTTTAAAATAACTTTTAATATGCATCATACATCATATGTAAAGCGTTATTCTTTAGGTAAGAGACATCATTAATCCATAGTCTGTGCAACTGTTATTTTGCCATTAATGAAAGCTTTATTTTAATGTAGTGTCCTTAGCTTTTGTAAACACACATTTTGTAGAGGGTCTTTTGTTTTGTGTCGTGGCACAAAATGCTAATCCAAAAAGTATTTAGAATTAGTTTAAATGCTAAATCTATATATTGTGGTTTATTTCTCAAATTAGAACCTTTGCTCGTGTTAATGTTATGATAACATTTGTGCTTAGAAAACTATTATATCGGTGCCTTGAGTTGTATTTTTAGCCTGTGACTTACACTAGGCCCAAAATTCATGTCCTAAACTGTGCCCTGAGCTACGCGCCGGACCGTGTTCTTGGCTCATGGCGACGCCTGAAAATGAGCTGGCTGCCCTTTTGACACTCTCAAGTAAAACAGGCTGAAATTGGAGCTGTCTCTGCAGGGGGAAGGGAAGGGAGGATATCTCCATGTTACAAGACACCCAAGGCTGCCTTGCTGCCTCCGTGCCGTACATCAGCCTCTTTTATGGGAAGATAAGGTAATCGGTCCATCTCTTTCACGTCAGCTTCAGGGAGTCCAAAGCTAGCATGTCTTGAAAAAATAGCTGTGTGTAGATGTGAGAACACTCGATGACGCAACTTAACTAATGCGCGCTCTCCGTTTGCTTCGCTGATAAGAGTGGGTGGCATAAAAGGAAACATTTTTGCCGTGGTGACAAGCCAGAGCCATGCTTCATAACATAATCACCCGTCAGCAGTATGCCGGACAGCTATTACTGTTCAGCAATGAAAGCAGCTTGGGAGTTAACCCCCACTTTACACCTCTACAGACGAAAGTCCCATGACATATGTGTGTATATAACCAGAACCTATATTGCATATCGTTTTTCCTCTCACAGGGTTACACCTCCAACAAGTTGAGTGAACATGGTCCGGCTAAAAAATAATCTTACACATTTGTGGAACAACATCTGGTATCGTTAAATTTTGACGTTTCTACAAATTCGCAAATTGTATTTTATATTCCACTTCTAGTTCAAAGTGTATTTTATATTCTATTTATGTAGTGCCTTTTCTATTCTAGTGCCTTATTTCTTCTTTGTTCTTTGCACTGATAAAACTGGAGCCAGGTTGTCTCGTCTCCCTGTGCACTTGCACAGTATATAGCAGAGATGATAATAAAGTTTACTTTGACTTTGACAAAGATTAGGTTTTATAAAATACATCCATTAGTTGGCCGTAGCTGACTTGCAACTGTGCATTCTACCTGCATGAGAAGGAGAAAATCATCAAAAATATATAACATAAAACTTTCATTAACAACAGGCTGCTACATTGCTGCCTTCCATAAATGGTCCTTACATTTAGTAGAACATAAATTAAAGCAAGAGACTTCTATAGCAGTGATAATTCAGAAACAGGCACTGACTTGTGCTGTCTCCTTGCGTATCAGTTCCCCAACATTGTGGAAGTGAGTGCATATGTTTAAAGTGAAGAAATAACTGCCATATGAATCAGCCAGCTTGTCAGTACCTTATTTAGCATACAGAAGGTGCCATTCCATGGGCTGTTTAACAGAGTGCAATGGCCCTTCGCAGATGGACCCGGCTAATTCAACTCAATACGTCATCATGCCAACTTCGGTTCTTTTGCCGTCCATAAACGCTCAAATGGACTGACCTGGTCAAATTGACTGCATTTAATAATTTTCCGTGGATGTTGAACGTTCCACAACCATTCTTACCACTTAGCAGAACTGTGCTGAAAAACTCCTGCATGTTAAATATAGAAATTGCAAAATTTTCAAAACCACTGTTGAGAACATTTTTACAAAGTCTTTTACAGATAAAGGATGAGCAGGATAACATTGTAAGAACAAATAAGTAAAACTTCCAAATTGCCAAACACCAGTAATGTCTAAACACTATAGCTGTCATGTGAACTTAAAAGTTAGAAACGTATATATATAAATGTATATAAACGAATATATTATTGAAACACTACTGCACATGCAGTAGTGTTGGCTGTAACGTCTGTCCACTTGACTGTTACAATACTGGCACATGTTAATGAACATTATTGTTCATTTAAAAAAACAATGCAGTTGTTGGCGTAACGGTTGGGTGTTCGTTCCATGATCAGAAAGTTGCAGGTTCACGTCCAGGACGAGTAAAGTTG
Source organism: Distichodus sexfasciatus (assembly GCA_032718565.1). Classification (NCBI taxonomy): domain Eukaryota; kingdom Metazoa; phylum Chordata; class Actinopteri; order Characiformes; family Distichodontidae; genus Distichodus; species Distichodus sexfasciatus. The sequence continues at coordinate 1,897,938 of JAVGVS010000059.1, read as the reverse complement.
CCTTTGAGGTGCTCATGATCAAGGTACCGTCCCCAAGCACTGCTCTGGGGGCATTGCCCTTGTTAGCTGCCCATTGCTCCTTCACAGATGGGTCAAATGCAGAGGTCACATTTTGCTGTGCTGTGCTGTGTTCACAGTACCAAAATAATGACTCACTTTCAATTACATATTACTGGTTGTAGTTTTCTCTATTAGACATTGTCACTTTATTTAATAGAACCGCCTGTTTTTAGAACTGCATATTCAACTGCTGCTAATCATATGCACATTCAGTGCAAAAAGATAACTCCAGGACCAAAACTGTGTTTTTAATTCAAACTAAATTGCACAGTGTCTTTTGTGCCTCTAGAGTTTTTATATTATATTTTATAGTCTATGTGTATATTTTTTGCTTACTCTATGTGCCTTACTTTGTCTTTTTGTACTGTGGAAGCTGGAGCCACGTCGTCTCATCTCTGTATACTTGTATACAGTAGAGATGACAATAAAGTTGACTTTGATAATAGAAAACATTAGGATGAGAGCTTTTGTGTTAACAAAGTATTGACCATATTGACCAACATCAGTGGTCATTTCCACGATCACCTCATATAAACACTTTTCCATGTGTCTGTATATCATAATGACTGAATTTCTCTTCTGGAAAAACATCCTCAGATGCATATTATGGCACCCGTGATGGACACCCATCTCTCCCATAGACCATGTCTGTAGGAAATTGAATATATAATAGTACGCCTTTAAAGAAAATTGCTGCTCCATGCAGTTCTCATATGTGTGCATTTTCCTGACGTGTTGAGAGCAGGAGTATGGAGAAACAATTTCACCTACCTGCTCATCTTTCTCTGAACAGAGTCCTACAGGAATCAAGCATGTTTTGAACAAGACTGACTTTTGGTTTGTCAACCCATTACTTTCTATCAGTCTCCTATAATATACTAATATATTAAATATTAGATATATTTAACACTATATATTTAAGTTGTAATAATATAGAATGAGAATCAAATAGTAGACGGACTGTTGATATGAAATATTCACCATGTTCTGACGTGGGTTTGTGCTATATAACTAACTGCTTATATTTTTAAAGTGCTTATAAAAGCAATGTGTGTATTACAGTTTTTTTAGCAACACTAGCTTGCTAGCTGCATAAATAGGTACTACTTAGTTGTAGTAATGCTAGTTGTAATGTCAAAATGTTATGGATGTTATAAAGTCTCTAATGCTGTTGTTTTGTTTTAATGCATGATGATTTCTAATCAGTGTAAATATAAGTTATTCAGCATCTACATCTTCCAATTAATGCTCAGGTTCATTGTTTGAAAAGTTCAACTTTTGTTTTGTTTTTTACAGAAAGTCATTAAAAAGTGAGTTATGCCCTGAACCAAAACACTGAGCAAAACATGCATCTCCCATTGTGAACAATTAGAAAAATGTGTACAACCTAGTCTGAACTATATTGCAGACATAAAAGTGCTTGTGGTGCTTTAAAGTTATTTATTTCAGATTTCATTTTGGAAACTTGGAAAGTTTGTTTCCCAACTGCAAATGACATAACACTAAGGTCATGTTTCATGGAAAAATATTCAGCAAAGTCCTTATGAGAGTGTAGGAAATCATTTGTTCTCTGTGGGTTACAATGCAGTAATAGACTTCATTACTGTTCTTATAATAATAATAATAATAATAACAATAATAATAATAATTTATTATTATTATCATGAAAAGCTGAAAATTTCAGGGTAAAGTAAGATACGTGAAACTTGCCAAGGCGAAAATCATAGTGATCGGTTGATAATTGGGACTAGCAAGTTTAAAGCATTTTTGATCACTAAAGGGGCGCTTGAGACCACTTGTCACATAAATTTCTATGATGTCATAACACAACACATACTTTACATGAAATTATAGAAAACCACCCAGTTCTTATATAGACACTGTTATTGGTTAGTTTCTTTATAAGCACAACTTATTGAAGCTGTCATAATAAAAAAGAAAGCTTCACAAATTTGCATCTTACTTCTTTTTCCTTGTCATTTCCTTTATTGTTCTACATTATACTTTGCTTATGTCACAGATATAATTAATGTATTTATGTGGTTTTTTATCTCATGTCATTTCACTTTATTGTTCAGTGTTATGACATGATTAACGTAGTTTGTCAAAACTAAGATATGGAAGCAGGAAATATACAATGATACTATTCGAACAAATGGGGGCGATACAATGCTAGATAAATTTTATGTGATATCATAACAGCTTTTTTGCCTTTATTTTGACTCACTGACCCTTTCTTTGACACTTACTGCATCAGTTGCTATTGTGCTTGGATCCTTTTGCAACTTGTGCCTGTTAATGCGCCTATTATTATTATTATTATTATTATTTATTATTATTACTTTACAAACTTAGGTCCATTAAAAATATTTGCATCTTGGCACGTGATCTCACACAGTGTTTCAGACATGCCTTCCATTAACATTTTGGTATTCATATGAATTAATTGATAACTTTTTTGAGAGAACACTATTTACAAAGAGAACATATCACCATCATCATCATCATCATCAGTCCATGACATCACATAATGCATGATGTAATATTTTGCATTGATTTGGAATGCTGACAGCTACAAGGTCTGTCTCAATGCATGTCATGACTAGGAACACCGTTTGATTAATTGCACTCACTTAAACTTAGCCTTTACCCCACAGCCATGACTTCAAATCACCTGACCAGCACCTCTCAGATTCCACACCCTGAAATCTGACCTGTGAACTTAAACCAAGAACACACATGCTGGACTTAAACGATTTTGAATGTGACCACCAAGCTAACTGTAACACAATCTATTCCAGACATGCCTGGTGAGCCTGTAAGCATGCCTCAATCTGTGTTTATTGGACATTTACAGAGCTGGTCTAAAGGGATGTTCATAAAAAGTTGACTGCTTTGAGTCGAGGATCGTAACCTCGAGTCAGCTGTCCATTTCATTTCAGCATGTTCAAGTTAATTTGAGGTTGCCATGCCAACAGTTCACCTATGCCTGGCATTGTGAAAGATCTGCAGTGTCTATATTCAGCCAAAGTGCACACAAAGGTTAGAAAACACTCCAGAGAAGTAAAGTTATTCCAGTCCCACCTTTTACATTGTGCCTCCGTAAAAGAAAAGTATTTACAGTTGTTTCTTAATATGTTTTTTAAGTCGGAAACGTGGATTTACCCAAATGTAGGGGAACATTCCTCATTTTATATGCTCCCTTAGTCATCTCTTGACAATCAGTGTTCTGAGATGGAAAAGGGGGAAGAATCTACCTACCTGTTCAACGTCCTGCCTGCGCCGTTCTCAGCTCCTGCAAAGCAGTGTTCTGGACACTCCTGATATTTGAGTGCTGCCTTGAAGTTGTGTGAGGTAATAAATCCCCCGCACATAACCTTGGCTTCTGCCAACAAACACTTCTTCCTTTTGTATATGGATGGAAGAGCCAGACCAAACGGTGACTGAGTGAGTAATGGGGTGGGCGTGTGTGTTTGTGTGTGTACTTATGGGTGGGCCATTGAGGCATTTTATCACCTCCTTCCCAGTTGGCACATCATAATACTAAATGACTTTTGACATGATACACCTCACCTCAGCACTGGAAAAGAGGGCCACAGACTAATTGGGTTGTTCACGCATTTGTAGGCTCATGAGTCTTACAATTAATAATTAAATTGACTTGTAGCAGGAACTTTCAGCCAAATCCCATAGGAATTAACTTTTCAATATTTCCTTTGCTCAATAGTTGAAATCAGAATCAAAGTCAAAAAATCAAATTAAACTTTAATATCATCTGTCATTGTCAGTTGGTTGCGTAACGGTAGGGTGTTCGCCCCGTGATCAGAAGGTCGCAGGTTTGAATCCAGGACCAATAAAGTTACCACTGAGGTACTCATGAGCAAGGTACCGTCCCCAAGCACTGCTTGCCGGGTGTTGCCCAGGTCAGCTGCCCACTGCTCTTTCATGGATGGGTCAAATGCAAAGGTCACATTTGGTTGTGGTACACTGTGTGCTGTGGTGTGTTCACAATGACAAATAATCACTCCCTTTCATCTCTGCTATATACTGTATGAGAATGCAGAGAGACGAGACGATGTGGCTCCAATTTTAACTGTGCAAAGAACAAATAAGGTATATAGAATAAGAAATACATAGAACACAAAATATACACTTTAAACTAGAAGTAGAAAGGGAGACAATTTGGTTACATGTGGTATTCAGTCTACAATTAGGGTCGTAGAGTTGTCTTTTACACTGAATGTGTATAAAATCTATAACAGTTTCCATATGAATAATTCTATATAGACAGTCTATCAAGTAAAACAATATCTCTTATAAAGTCTGAGCTAACATTCAAGTTGGATCAAGTATGTGCAGATATTGTAACAGCAGTGGAGAACGTAAAATAACGATGCACAAAGAATGTAAAAGAATCTGTATGTTAAGTGTCATTAACATTAGCTTTAAAATATGTTCAATGTTTACAGATAATCAACATTGATTTGAAACTAAAAATGCATTCATATTAACCTTTAAACACCGGAGACAATGTGGGGTGTTTTCCTTTTTTTTAGGGTTATTCTAGTGTGTGTGTGGAACTTAGTCATACATACTTTATGTTGTTGTGTTCAGGACGCCCTGCACTACTCAGATTTGACATAGTGTGATGTGTAAATGCTGACGCTGTCTTTAAATCAGCACATTTCTGATTAAAACTGACTTGCACCTATAGAATTTTTACTTTAAATTTGCATTATGTAGTATAAAAGTGCTGAAACTGTAGATATAACTACTAGAAATAGCATGACGTGTCTGTTTTATTGACTTGCAGAGTTATTATTATGCAGAGACATTCTATGGGTTAAGTACTGTAAAGAAAAATAAGGTTAATGCCTGCTGGAAACACTTCCTTTATCCATTTGGTATCTATTCAGATACAGAATAAAATTATTTGATAATAATGCATTTTTCAATATTAATTTTTTACTTTCTAATGTTATGAAATGAAAAAAAATATTTTCTGGTTAATTGAAAATGAGGAAAAGCTGAAGTTTTGGCAATATTTTAACCAGTTTGGACTCATTTTGGTCTACAACTCATTTTTGAGAAGTACATTTTTGTGCAAGACAGCGTTCCACATGATAGTTGCGTCCTTAACTAATAGATAGATTTAGAATTCTATTGTTTCATAATCCGCAAAATCAGCAAATGATTGAAGACATACAATATGTAGATTTCAAAGGTCTCATATTCTACATATTTTCCACCATATTAAACTAGGTCTATGAGGTCTCTGCAGTAGTTTGCTGTAAACACCCCTTAGATTAGACATTTTCACCTGCTTTTTACTCCTATATTTCAGTCCCTTTCAGAACAGGCTGTTTCTCATTAGTATTCCTAAATGCAAATGAGCCGCTGCTGGCCACGCCCCTCACTCCGGAACTTGGTTTAGTGTAGACGGCACGGCGAGAGTTTACCTCACGTGAAAATAATCCACACGGTGCTGCTAACAGACCATCCATACAGCCGTACATGTTCAACACAACACTCCGCTGCTAGACTTCTTCACTGTGATTCCTACACTAGCGCTGGGGAGAAAACATGGCGGATCAGGAAGTTCTACCTGGTGGGCGAAGCTTCTCAGATAGGAGGGTGAAGTTACTCAGATGTCCCCTACTGTGATGTAGAAGTAGCAAAGAAATCTAAACTCCTCGTTTAAGCACACGATTTCTGACATTCCTAAATTAATACTAACACAACTGACCATGTTTTTTATCAAACGTACAGTGTGTGTAGAGGCAGTATAGACCCAAATGGATGTCCAAAGAACAGACAAAGTGAATTTTTCGTAATATGGGACCTAGTTAAACCTAGTATTAGTCTTAGTCTTATTTGTCTAACTTGTAATATTTTGTAGTAAACTATGTACCAAATTTCACACTCAGGCATTTCTACGGCCTGGGAGGATATTCTCAGCCTCACAGTAAAGTGAACCCTGACCTGGAAGCTGAGATAAGAGCATGACTAATCCTCTGTACATTACACAGGTCAGTGGGCCTGGATTTTTGTTACAGCATGTCACACTGTTCCACAGCCTGGTCTCTCAGCCTTGAAAGGGATGTGGACTGACTGGACAGCATTGAGCAACAGCAGAGAGTCACAATGGAGCAGCTCCATGCTTATTTCCTCTCACCATAAGGGCTTCGGTGACCTTTAAATGTGGGTACATCGAATAAACAAATCGAAAAGCACAAATTACTTCACAGCTGAGGGCAGCTTTTAGCAAAAGTATTGGGAATGTTTCTACAGTGAACACGTAGAACATGTCATTTATTTTGATTAAAATTTTTAATGTCATTATTTTGTTCTATTATTTTGTGGTTCTGAGCCTGATCACATTGCCAGATGTATGAGAACTCGTAAGACATGACCCGAGGCACGGTGCAGAACCCTGTCCAAGGTTTCAGTTATTAGGCAGCTCTTGCTAGATATGTGTCACACTCACACTCCATTTAATATGACCTTTCAGCATTAGAAAGGTCCATCCATTTTGTTGTTGACATGTATAGTTCAATACACACAGCAGGAGGAGGAGGCTGAGTGGTAGAAAGTTAGCATGTCAGTCCAAAGCAAATATGACTCAGCAGTGGGAAACAGCTCAAAGTTACTCAAAGTGGTGTTCCATTGATAAGTTTATTAGATGATACAACATATGTTGATTTAAAGTCTTATTTCTTGTACTTCATGAAGTGCTATATAACATTAAAATCCAACATAATTTCAACACAGTTTTCTTGACAAAGAAGTTTGTTTCAGATTTCAGCAAGAATAAAGGAAGGTTGTTTTCTCGGCCAAAATGTTAGAAGTACACAGTTGTAACATCATGAAGAAGGAAAAATAAGCGTTCAAGGTGAATCCACAGTTCAAAGTTAATCCCTACTGTGCCATTTTTGCATTGGGCCTCTATCAGCGCTAGCGGTGTGATTGAAAGCCCATTTCCAATAGATCTATTCCGTCAGAATTGTACACCTCCAACGTTATCGATTCTTCTCAACGATTCTCTCATTTCTCAGCACCACGTTTTCTGCTTTTCCCTAAGTTTTGCGTCGCGGTTCATTATGTCACACTCTTTGTGACTTGACCTTCAACCACGAGGAGTCATGACGCATAAATGATTGTTAGCGCTCACGACTCTCACAGGGAAGTCCAACATTCATTAAAACCTTCCAGTTCAGTTAAATCTTCCCATTTATTACTGACAAAACTGATATTTTAGCTGATAAATAACAACACCCAGCGTTCTACTCACAGTACAGACATTTACTTGATATTTATTTATTCCCGACGCACGTCCACGGCGCTATTGTGCCGCGGCTCTCATATGGAACGCCCTCATGACAAAAACGTTCTTCTCTCCCAGAAATGAGTCAAAAATGAGTTATAGACCAAAATCAGTTCAAATGCTCAAAAATGACCAAAACTTCAGTATTTCTTCATTTTCAATTAATCAGACAATATTTTTATCCATTTTAGTAAAAAATAAATATAGAAAAATGAATGATTTGTTATCAAATCATTTTATTCTATATCCAGATGGATTCCAAATAGATGAAGATGAAGTCATAGAATGTCTCTGCATAATAACAACTCTGAATATGAATATGATTATGAATGTGTTCATGTTCACAGTCTTGTGCAGACATCATCTTGGGGGGAAAAAATAAAATGGTTGCTTTTGGTGTGGAAGTTTATTTTAGTTGTATAATCCATGTTTTTAAATTTATCATGCCTGTCTTGTCCATAAAGTAGCCATAGTCACTAATATGGCAATGAAACTAAACAAACAAACACAATGTAAAGTTATTTTAAAGCATTGACTCATAAACATGTTTAGGTAGAAACATTACAATTTCTTCATGTATAATTCATCTGTACTGAAGTACAAGTAAAATAAGAGTATAAATAAGAGTAACAGTGTTATTTATTTCTATCGCTTTAATATTTAGCTGTTCGGGCTACACAAACTACCTAATTTTAGAAGATTTTAAGGTCATTGTAAACAGTTTGTCTTGTGTGACCTGTAGATGACTGCTGCCTCTGTTGGTATTTTCATGCTATGTTCTAGTTTTACGAGTTTCCATTTATATCTGACAATCTCCAAACAAATGAAGACAGATGGGAGCATAAAGAAAAAATGTTGAACTTAAAGCAGCAAAGATCAAGTAGCACAGCATGAGGTTTGGCAAAGAGCAAGAGACGAGCACAATAACAAGAATTAAGTGCAAACCCTCGTCTCCCTTCCCACATCAGTTCTTTATTAAATAATTTTGTAAATGTTAGTTGGTTGTTACTGCATTCAAATTTGAAGCAAAATGAACAACAGCCACTAACTTCAGCTCTAAAAAAAATCTTGCCCTGTCACCACAGACTCGTGCATTAAGACGCAAGATGTTTTCACGTTCTTGTACTTACACGAGTTGTTTAAAACATATTCATATTAATCGTCACTTTGTTTACCTGCCGTATATCGTCAGGTATTTAAGGCCAGTCCACGTATTGGTAGATGTGTCATCTTGATATGAAATTCAATTGTCAACTTAATTATTCTTGCCGATGATGGGGGAGATATTGCTAAGCCATTTAACAGTAAGCTCTTTATCACTAAATTAAATAAGTGAAGCTTAATATTTCCTCAAAAATACATTTTTTAAATTCTCTTGTGTGTAAATCTCTCCTGAACTTGAGTCAACATTCAAACACACATCAAACTGCTGTTTAAAGATGAGAATATTATCCTATCTACTACAAACTTGCATTTGAGCAATGAAATTGTCATATTTTGTGACTCAAAAATAAAGATAAATATTAAAACGATGCTGCTATTATGTCAGTTTGCATTGTCTCATCTGACTTTCAGTGTAAAATTCAAGTTTAAGTTATTGTCATTAGCAGCTTTATACATTTACAAATTGTGATGACTCAACTAAACATGGCATGATAACCTTTTTTAATGTCTGATAGCGATATTGTAAATATGTATATCTGCGTCTTTTTTAAACAGAAAATAATGCTTTAAAAATGTCTGAATACATGACTGAGATTATTCTGTTCTGCTTACAGTACTTGACTAACTAAACTAATGTAAGTACTGACTAACTAAAACAGTGTAATAATTACATACCCATATGTATATGCTAAATGATTTATTATTAAAATAACATGTCAAACATGATTCCTTTAAACACAGTTGTGTGTCTAAAACCATCAGGAACACAGAGATTGTGAGTGAGAGCTGGTGTTGGAAATTAAACAGTATAATCAGTGTTGTATAGTAACGAAGTAATAATACTTCACTACTGTACTTGAGTATGTTTTGGGAGTATCTGTACTTCTGTACATTTTTAAGGCTATGAAGACATTGTTTATGTTTCAAGGTGCCAGATATGCTTCACAGTAAGCTTCATAGTTTAGTTTAGTTTATTCAAAAATTATGACAATTTTTTATAACAGCAATAGCCTACTCCTGTTTAGGTTTTTTAAAGCCCTGTTTTTGAAGTGTGTGATTTGGCAAAATGTTTCTTTAGCATGCTTTAAAATGCTGAGTAAACGTTCCAATATTACACGCTGATACAGCGGCATGGATTAGTTTTCCGTCGCTATGACGGATTTCCGTCAACTGAGTGCACAAAAGGTTAATAATGAGACTGATGCAGATCCGAAGGAAAAAGAAATGGGGGCAGCCAAAGTTCTGGAAAGGCTGTCTTGTTCTTTGGTTTAATTACGATTTAAATCTTCTTCCTAAAAATAAAAATAAACATTATGGTTTCGGCAGTTCGCTTAAACATTGACGGCTGCGGAGTAGGCTACAGGCTGCAAGCTATTTCCTGACGCTGGTTTAAGATGCCAGACTTCATAGTAAGGAGAAAATAATTCCCCAGCATTTAGTGCCACATCAGACTCAAAGGCTTTTAATGTCCCAAAACAAAGACGAGATCTGCAGAAGGGTGAACGGCACGGGCTCCTTGTTACCTGGTGTATCCAATAATAATAATAATAATAGGCTACTAGTAGTATATTTTACATTTTCAAAAAACATGGGAATAGAAGGTATTTATGATTGGAAGTCAGTGGTGTGTCATGAAGTGTCTCATTCGCTAACAGTAGCTAAAAAAGGTCGGAAAACAGTGGAGAAAACCCATTGCTTGAATAGATAAAGAAGCCAAAACTCTGAAGCTCAAGATTCAGGACAGTGGCTCCGGTGTCGCAAGTGCTGTCAGAGCTTATGCTCTGTTGAAAATAAATGAATAACAGCATGGCCGAGGTGGTATGGGACCGCGACACGGAGCATTTGGTTTAAAATAAATAAATAAATAAAACTTTCAGTCAGATGATTTTTTTTTTGCTTTAATCCATGACAGCGTTCTGTTATTACAACACTGCTATAAATGTTTTTTGCACTGCTGCCACTATTTGCACAATATTGAACACTGAATGTATAAATAGACTGGATATAGAATCTTTTTCATACTATAACTGTTTCTAACCTCTTGCACATCCAGTGTAAAAGAGTAAAAGTCAGTTCCGCATTGTAGGTAATACTGCATCCAAATTGTCTCTATCTTCCTCTATTTCTAATTCTAATTCTAGTTTAAAGTTATATTTAATATTCCATGTCTAGCTTAAAATGTATATTTTGTACTTTATTTATTATGTTTATTCCATGTGCCTTAATTTTTCTTTGTTCCCTTTTTCCTACTGCACTGTTAAAACTGGAGCCACGTTGTCTCGTCTCTCTATGTATCTGTACAGTATATAGCAGAGATGACAATAAAGTTGACTTTGACTTTGACTTTGATTTACTTGCACTTATACTTTCATTACTCAAGTACAGTTAGTTATAGACTACTTGTAATACTTAAGTACAGTAAATACTAGATACTTTAAGACTTTTACTTGAGTGGAATTTTAGTTGGTGACGAACTTTTATCAAAGTACAATTTTGTGTGGATGTGGTGTGATGCGCTTTTGGGCTTGTAGTGTGTTGTGTTGCTTGTTCTGCTCATTGTCATATCAATATGTAGGAATTAGTGTGAATGTTGAACAATAAACCAGCTTTACCACAGTCACACTTCCCATGCAGAACCAACTGAGCGTGCACACATTTACAGACTGGCTCCATAGATCGGCCCAGTGCCACCGATTGGTATGATCGGTATCACTTGTTGTGATATTGCACAGGGCAGTTAGCAGCATTGGCACCAACGTACATTAGCATACATCAAACTACATAGTGCAAGAACCGAACTATACAATACAATAAGTAGGTAACACACCTATATCATGATCTAACGGTTAAGAATTAATAATAATAATAATAATAATAATAATACAATTTATTTGAAAAGCGCCTTTCAAAATACTCAAGGACACTGTACACAACAAAATGATAAAAAGAACAAGCATAAAAACAGACAATTTACAGAATCTACATAAAACAATCCAAAATAATATGGCAGAGTGGATAAGATTATGTTAAATAAGCTATTTTGAACAGGTGAGTTTTGAGTCTAGATTTGAAAAGAGGAAAAGAAGTTTATTATGTCAGGAGGTAGAGAATTCCAAAGCCGAGGAGCAGAACAGCTGAAAGCGCTGCTCCCCATGGTGGCAAGACGGGGGGTAGGGACAGAGCGAGAAAGAGAGGAGGAGAACCTGAGGCAGCGAGATGGAGTGGTGATCTGAACCAAATCAGACAAATATGGAGGGGAGAGGTGGTGAATGGCCTTAAAGGTGTACAGAAGAATTTTGAAATTGATGCGATGTTTAACTGGGAGCCAATGAAGCTGCTGAAGAACGGGAGTGATGTGGTGGATGGAAGGGGATCCTGGTGATAATACAAGCAGCAGAATATGAGCTCTGGACAAGTTGAAGCTTATGGATGGATTTATGAGTAAGGCCAAATAACAGTGAATTGCAGTAATCAGTGCGGGAAGTAACAAGGCTATGGACAAGAATGGCAGTGTCATGTGGGTTGAGAGAAGGACGGAGACGATTAATGTTGCGTAGATGGAAGTATGCAGACCGAGTGACATTATTGATGTGTGAATTAAAAGATGGATGACACCCAGACTTTTCACCTGTGGAGAGGCGGAAACCAAAGAGTTGTCGATAGTAATAGAAAAACTATCAGTTCTGGATAGTGTAGATTTAGAGCCTACCAGAAGAAACTCTGATTTATTATTACTGTTAAGTTTAAGAAAATTTGAAGAGAACCATGATTTAAGTTCAGCTAAACAGAGGGTAAGGGAGGATGGAGGAAGAGTGGAATCAGGTTTAGTGGACAAATAGAGCTGGGTGTCATCTGCATAACAGTGAAAATGAAAATTATATTTACGAAAGATATGTCCCAGAGGAAGAAGGTAGATAATGAAGAGAAGGGGCCCCAGGACAGATCCCTGGGGCACACCAGTGGTAACAGGGGAGGGCTGAGAAGTGAGCGATTTAAGCTGGATGAACTGAGTGCGGCCAGACAAGTATGATTTAAACCAGTCTAATGGGGTGTGGGAGATTAACCTACTAAGGAGAATAGAGTGAGAAATAGTGTCGAAGGCTGCACTCAGATCAAGGAGAATAAGGATGGTAAGTAAATCAGAGTCAGCTGCCATAAGAGGGTCGTTGGTTATTGTTATGAGTGCTGTTTCAGTGCTAGGGAAGGGGCGAAACCCAGACTGGAACCGTTCATACAAATTATTATTAGTTAAGTGAGAATGGATTTGTCTTTGATTCTTTTCAAGAATTTTTGAAAGGAATAGTGAATTGGAAATAGGGATGATGGACAATAGTATTGGGATGATGGCAGCGGTTTTAAAGGAGCCAGGAACAGTTCCAGTGGTAAGTGAAGAACTGATGATTGCAGAGATAAGAGGGAGCAGAGAGGGTAGACAAGCTTTGACCAGAACTGTAGGGATGGGGTGTAACTGGCAAGAGGAGGATTTTGACTTACAGATGAGATCTGAGATATCAGAGGTAGAGGAGAGTTGAAAAGCAGAAAAACAATGTGATGGCAATGAGATTTCAAAGGAGGTACTACAGGGGACATCAGAAGCCAGGTCTTGGTGAATTTTGTGAATTTTCTCAGTGAAAAATAACATTAGAGAATCACAGAAAGCAGAAGAGTAGAGGTGGGCAGGTAAAGAATCTGGTGGCTTGAAAGAAGAGTTAAGCAGCGAAAACATTGACTTGGTGGAATCTTCATTTAAACAGAGAGTAGTTGAATAAAAGATTTGGTCTGATTAATACACTCCTTATAATATAAAATATGATTATTATACATTTCATTATGGATTATAAGACCAGTTTTCTTAGAAATGGTTGACATGGGAAAACTAAAATTAATTTGATTAATTAAACTCTCTGATATTTGCTGCCACAGCAGGAACAACCACATTCTGTATAGTTAATTATATAACTGCAAATTCACCATTCTCTCAATGTAATTTTAATGCTAGAACTGACCTTGTGCAATATCAGTCATTACAGTAAAATGGTCGCTTTTGCTGCGGAAGACTATGTAGAACTACTTTTTTCACACTCAAAGAGAATAGAAGGATTTGGAGAAATTTTTGGAGACAGTGGCGTTGATATTGATAAAGTCTTATCAGTTCCCACCCTTAATCAGTGACCATTTATATGTAATTTAAATCTAAATCATAGCTAGCTAGTAAGCTATTGCTGTGGTCTACCGTCTTGTAGTTATTTTTTTATAAAGTTTGCTTTGTTTATTTCTATCTTTTCTCAGCTTCACTTTAAATATCGTTATGATTTGGCATATGTTGTGAGTCTGAGGATCACACTGAGGCCTACTATAGATTACTTCTTTACTTATTCTGTATGCCGCTCCAAACAGTGTCCATACATGGCAGATATTTGACATTAATACTGAAAGTGATCCTGGCCCAGCTATTTGCCAGTGAAGACCTGGCTCTCTTGAAGCATATTAAATACCAATGTCTGGCCCAATCCACGCAATCTGATCTGATTAGACCGAGGTCTGTCATTGGAAATTGTGATACATATGAATGTTGGGAGTATGGAATAGAACGTGAATTTAAATGTCAAGGATTTGAGCTGCTCAAATAGCTTTAAATAGTTTGAAACTTTAGCCGATGTGTCGAAACATAACAGTGAGAAGTCATGTTTTAGGGCAGAATTAAACAGTGTAGACCAAGTGATGAAGAAAAGAAGCACTGATGCAACAACCTCTAACAACTTGTTGCAAATGACAGTGAACCACAGCAGCAAAGATTAACTTGAAATGCTGTTGTAATCCTAATTTGCACAGTAACTAAAATTAATAACGGGCTTCTCCAACTAGAATCTAGTAGATGCGGTGGAATAGGTAAAGTTGTCATGGACAACCCTCTGGAAAATGTGTTGAGTTAATTAAAGTAATTTATTTTACACATCTAAGATGATTTTTTTTAAGTTAAAGCTCGTCTGTGTAAATACATAATGCGAGTCAGAGACAAAGAGATTTTTACGTTTTTTAATTTGCAGTCATGCAACTTTAATATTAAATCTACACTCTTGTAGAAAAATTACACCAATCATGTGCAGCACTTTAACACATTTTGTGTTACTGTTGAATAAAATTGTGTTGGACAAAGTCAGATCTTTTACACACAGTCATGTATAGTTTTAAAATGCATTTGTTCACCACATTCAATATGTGTAACCAAGGACAGCACGTGTTAATATTATACAGGTTTGCACATCTATCTTGTGTTGCCTTTCTTGACACTTTCACTGCATCAAAAGTGTTAACAGTGTGTTAAAATTGTCGCAAATAATGTGTAATTAACGTGTAAGAATTTCATACAGTTTGTGTCCATTTTAAAACATCTTTTCTGAGAGTGTAGTCAAATTCACTGTCGAAGTTAAATTTAAAGTTAAATCATTAAGACGCATTTAAAATGAAGAGCGGTTATGTAGACGTGCATGTTTATATGAAGTATGAGTGCACTTTACATTAAAGGCTTTGTTGGTAGTAGCTGCAGGTCTATGTTTCCTCGATATGGGTGATTTAGTGGCTCACAAGACCTCATTAAAACACTATTTTTACAAAGGTAGGTGTTGAACGAGTGCACAAGCAAGCAGTTGGACCAAGAAGTTCTCTTAAATACAAGGTCACTAATTCCTCCCTCATCCTGGAAACCTGATTTACAATGTCGTCAATGCGGTTATGCCAAACGGAGTCTCTCTCTGAACACAGCCCAGGACGGAATGTAAATCAGCAGCTATTTCCGTAGCCTCATTAAACCACTGGCTGCAGAAAGGTTTCTGAAAGGCAGGACGAATTTGTCACATACACCTTATGTCAAGGTAATCTGAATTTATCAACACCCCAACACATTATTGTCTTGATAACGTTCTCTTGCTCTCCCCCCCTCTCTCTCTCTCCCTCTCGCTGCCTTTTTAAACAATATGTATAATAAAAATAATTCAATTTTAAAAAATTAAATAACTGCAAATTGAGCCACTGACAAGACTTAATTGCTACTGTAATTGGTCTGGAGAAACACAACTCTGAATATTTGACTAATTTAGAGCTAGCCTCTGTCCCTTAAGTCCCACACTGCCTCCCTCAGCTAGTGTTATGTTACGTGTTCAATTGATTTCTGTTTGTGCAGCTTCTGTAAACAGCATTTGCACTTGCCCTTAATTCACATGCATATTAGAGTATATCACAGCAGCAGGCAGTCAGATCTCTCATGTAAAATTTGTACATATTGTAGAGTGATTTCATGTAAATTTACTGCACCACTACCCCCACCTGACATTAAAATAAAACATTCATGAGTTGTTTTTGTGTAAACCCTTGTAGTAGTATCTACTGTATTTTTCTATGCTTATTTTCCCAACTTCTCTTACTGATTTGTTTCAGAATTTATTTTACAGCATCATTTCTTCTTTTTTCAGGAAATCATACCGGGTGAAATCTAAAATGTTATTTTCTATGCCCAGGTAATTTAATCACAGATTACCGTTTATTTGATTTGATTTTAATGAATATAATAGAGGGCGGCACGGTGGCGCAGTGGTTAGCGCTACCGCCTCACAGCGAGAAGGTCCTGGGTTCGATTTCCTTGTCGGCCGTAAGGTCTTTCTGTGTGGAGTTTGCATGCTGACCCCGTATTGGCGCGGGTTTCCTCTGGGTGCTCCGCTTTCCTCCCACAGTCCAAAAGCATGCACTATAGGTTAATTGGTGACTCGAAATTGGCCTTTAAGGTGTGAATCTGAGTGTGATTTGTGTGAGTGTGTGTCCTGCGCTGTGTTGGCGCCTGCCCAGAGTTAGTCCCTCCCTTGCGCCCGTAGCTTCTGGGATACGCTCCGGTCCCCGCCATGACCCCGGTTGGGATTCGGATAATGAATGAATGAATATAATAAAGCGATTTTGTAATTCAGTTTCCATTTTGTTGCCTATCAGCAGTCAGAACTTACAATACTCTGATTTATTAACTCATTCATTATAATTATGTCCTTTTGTATTTGTGAAAGTTTGTGCAAAAACTTGTGGAGTTTCTGAATACAAAATTGCTGTTCTTTCTGCAGTCTCTAAATTCCTAAAGCACAATTTTATCACAAATGGCTGGCTAGAGGATGCCATGTCGTGGGGTGAATTGGCACAGCTCCAAGAAGAGTCCTGTGTGAAGTCAAATTGAAATGAACGAGCTTTCTTGCAGCCCAGTCCAGCTGTCACTGTGGAAAAATGCATAAACAAAAGACAAATATATCAATAGAACATTCTATTCAGAAACATAAGTGTATTTCTTTATGATTGATGATACAAACTGTATTCATTCTGTCATTCTTCTCAATACAGACATTCTGTGTTGGGGGAGGTTATTAAATATTTCTCTTAGCACGACTCTCAGACTTTGTTTTGCACATTATGTTTATCCCATTTTAACTTCATCATTTTTTATTAGCACTTGTCATATTCTAGTGCAGTTTGTTCTAAGCCAGATGCTAAACTACCTCTGTTAATGTGGAATATAAGCTTTTAATTGTGAGAGGGAGTTACAAACAGTGTAAATACATATCAGAGGTCATGTTTTATACATAATAAATGTATAATTAAAGTTTTATTAATGATTATGTTTGTATGTGTGAGTTTATGAGTGTATTAGAGGAGGATTGTGGCTATATGTTTGAATTAAAATATTACTTTTCTGACATCAGACTCGGGCATAAACAGCTGGGAGACAAAGTTGACGTCAAATAAAACGATGCAACATTATTCAGTATAAAAAACTGTTGTAATAGACAGGGGGCGTGTTGCCTAAAGAATAAATTCTGCCATCCTTATGGGAGCATGTCAGCATGGACTTCTTCAGCAGCTGCAATTAATCCAAATGACTGTATCATTGAGTCATGTCTCCTATATGAATATTCATTTCCAAATAAGATGATGTGATCCCTCATTGCACTCTATAAATACAAATGCTATCTATGTCTGGCATGTCCCAGCTTAACAGATCACCCGGTGGCATGGAGGGAGGCTGAGGATTCTTATCTCTTATGTCTATTCAATATCATGAGTGCAGGGGGAGATATAAAATGCTCCTGGCTCTTTAATTAATTGCAAAACATTATTTCCAAACCCAACCGTGTCCTATTGTTTCAGGTCAGGTGACTTTGCTTGCTCTTATTAAGGAGTCAGGAGTAAGTAAGGAGGAGAGGTGCTGAAAATAATTGCATAAACGATGCATTGTGATGCAGACGAGGACGATTCTGCATTGATGCAACGGCAGATCATAATTGATAACAGACATTTTCAAGCGGCAAACCCCTAGTGGTCCATGTCAGCATTGCAGGTGGTCCATGACATGCAACACACTTTCACTACAGAAATTATTCCTTTTTCATTTTTCAAAACATTTCCAGATGATTTGGGCATCTTTATGAATAATGAATTCAATGCAAATATCTAAAAAGTGATACAAAAAAAATACTCTCCCCAACACTCATACTGCTTATTCTGAGTGGTGGTTCCGGGGACAGAAGCAGTTGAAAACCCCTGGATTATATCATAATGACATTGCTTGGTGATTTGCATAAAAATTCAAGTTAAAAAGAACATAGCAACTATCGCTGCCCAATCTGCGTGTAATGTGAAGTAATGTAGTAAAAATGATGGCATGCATCGTGACGGATCGTGATTCTTTGAGATATTGCATCAAATCGAATCGTTGACCTAATAATCGTAATCGAATCGAATCATGAGACCAGTGAAGGTTCTCACCTCTAGTAAGGAGTGTGTAACTGTGAAGACATGTTTCACAGTCATCTTAAAATTTTACTTACCTCGTCCCAAATGCTAAATGAGTGTCAGTCAAAGAGAAACCTATTTCGAATGCGGTCCACTCTCCCTTTTCTGCAGCATTTTATTCATTTGTCCCTTCACTGGTGGGCCATTTATTACAAATGCCAAAAAGTAAGAACACATTGGTGACTCGCAGAAATCCTTCGTTTCCAGTGCTGATTGACAGATCATGTGTGTGGCAGAGGAGACGTGCGCGCATGCTTTGCTTACAGATCAGTTTATATTAAGCTTTGGGCACCTCGGGCAAGATTCCGTCCAAAATCCTGGGGCTCTTTCGCCCAGCTAGAAGTCCGATCAGAGGAGTCGCCTTTAGAGGGAGTGAGTGAGGTTTGCAGCATGTGGGGGAGGCCTCCATGGTATTTTCTATGCACACCATGTGGTTTTGCGAAGGGGACACTGGAGAGGGAGGGGAGCAGATAACTGAGATGTCTCTATTTTCAGCTTCAGCCAGTGTGTTTTGCTTTTCTCCCCTAGATATTTCAGTTGAAAGCCGCCGACCGCTATCCGTCTTTGGTGAAATCAGTTCTCATATGATTTGTCGTTATCTTCACCGCTAGTCGTCGCATTTCCTAGTCTTTGCGGCCAATGCTTAGCCTCTCCATCACACTTTGCAGTCATTTCTCCCTCGTCCCTTGTCCTCGTCTCTCATGTCAAACCTAAATCTGTGCTGCTTTGGGCTGCCTTGGAGCCCCATAAACGGCCCACCTGTTGCCTGTAAATCCCTGGGGTATTTAAATGGAATTCTGCCAACATTCTGCTCCTCCTGCTAACCTGACCCTAAGGGGACACTTACACATGGTGATATGTCCAATTAATGCCACTGGATCCTGTGCTAATAGAGCTGAAAAGATGAAAGATTGCATACATGGCTTGGCGGTGGGCCAGTGTGGCATCAACACAGGCCTGTAATGATAAAGTCTCTCTGGCAGGACACCGAGGCCTGCGCAGCCAAAACGGTGTTTTGCTCAACCGGGAAATATTTGCATGCTGGCCAAAGATCTCACAAATATTTGCTTGAGGAATGGAAATGAGTTCAGTTAGTGAAATTTCATTTAATCTAGCTACACCATTTTAAAAATTACAGTTTTTACCGTATAACGATTGTTGTTTATGAAATGCAGTGGGTTCAGGGATCAGGGCCAGATCCAGCTCTTAGCGTGCTTTCACACCTTAGTACGCTTGCTCTGGTCTGAATCATTTGATAATTTTGTAAACTTGTAGCATTTTCTCCTTGGTTCGGTTTGTTTTCACACGGGAAAAAATCCAAGTGTACCAAAAAGTGTCACTTTAAATCATGCGCGAACGTCCTCTCCGCTTATTGGTCAGATGTGTTTGCCGCGTGAACAAAAATGTAAATACAGGAAGAAGATTCTGTGTTGACTGTTTCAAGATGGAGAACCTACGTGGACTGGTTGTCGTCCTGGTGATTACTTTCTACATCTTGTGCGTTCGCCACTTCAGACGAATTATTGCATTTGAAAATCAAGCGCGGTTACGGCTGGAAAACAGCGTATTAATGCACTACATTCGCCGAAGGCGCATATTGCGAACATACAGGAGGTGGCGCACATTGATAAGGAGGAACAGTGGTATGCTCATCATGCAAAAATTTTCCCGAAGATCCAACAGGTATGTATATCACGTGATTCGCAGCCTTTGGTCCTGTTTTGGTTCGGTATGCTTTCTCACCAGGAGGACC
Organism: Distichodus sexfasciatus; assembly: GCA_032718565.1. Taxonomy (NCBI): domain Eukaryota; kingdom Metazoa; phylum Chordata; class Actinopteri; order Characiformes; family Distichodontidae; genus Distichodus; species Distichodus sexfasciatus. The sequence continues at coordinate 1,877,815 of JAVGVS010000059.1, read as the reverse complement.
GCACCAGAGTTCGCTAACCGATTCGGATTGAGACCACCTCTTTTTGGGGATCTCGGTGCAGTTGTTTTGGTCCGCACCCGAGTGCGATTACCGTGTTCACACCAGACCAAACGAACCGCACCAAGAGGGGAAACGAACTCGAGTTCGACTGAAGCGGACTAAAGCCTGTAGGTGTGAAAGCACCCTTAGTTACAGGGTAGGACAGAAAGGTAAACAGAGCTATTCAAAATGAAAGAGCAGATTTCTAAAAATGATTTCAAACAAACTGTATAAGACAGCAACACATTCTGCACATCACTGGATAGAGGAAAGTCCAACGTTTAAAAGCCTCCCTAAAAGTATCTGTGAATACCACCACGAAGCTCTGGATTCAGTATCTAAGGACCAGTTGACTCGCATGTGGCTAGAAATGGCCTACCGTGTTGATGTTTGTTGCACCACTGGTGCTTATGTTGAGTACATCCAACCTCAAGGAGCATTGGACCAAACTTTGAACTTTCCTCTGTTGGTGGCGTAACAGTAGGGCGTCTGGCCGCAGGGTCGAATCCCAGACCGGTAAAGTTTTCCACTGAGGTGAGGTACCTTCCCCAGGTACCGCTCCGCTGGCGCTGCCCTTGTCAGCTGCCCACTGCTCCTTTACGGAGGGGTGAAATGCAGAGATCAGATTTGGTTGTGGGGCACTGTGTGGTGTGTTCACAATGACAAATAATAATCACTTTCACTCACTTTGGTTGAAGCTGTGGTTTAGTCTGACCAACATTAAATCAGGAACAGCAAGCAGATGAGTTGATGTGTGTAGCATTGTCTCATCTGGGAATAAAGCGGAATCACTGTAACACAAATAAGTTGAATTATTCAACATGTCCAGTGTTTTAAAACTTAGGTTTTAAACTTGTTAAATGCAACTGGACCAATTCTTTCGATCAGTGGAAAATATTTGATCTATTTGTTAAGGTGGTGCCCATGTGATGTAATCACAAATCCCATCTTACCTGCAGACATGTCGTATTTCTTTAGAACGTATGGCCATATAGGATGCTCCAGCATAGCATAGATATGGCTTCAAAGGGTTAGTCACATAAAAGCGTTAGCAGAGGTTTTATCAGACAAAAAGGAAGATGTCACGCCTTATCTACTTACAGCCATAATTGGTAATGTCCATTCTCTGTCAGCTGTCATACTGGGGGTTAACGACCTGGAGCTTTATGCTGAGTTTGACGACTCTAGCTGTGAGAAGAGCTTTGGAAAAGACATTCTTATTCTCATTATGTTGGAGTTGAGTTCATGCCGTGCTGCATATAAACATTTTCAAATAAACATTGTCTTTACTCGTCTATCAACAGATACAGTCTTTAAATCATAGGGCATATCTACCCACCTTATGATCATCATCATCATCATCATCATCTTCGTCCTCTTAAAGAAAGAAATGGTTTGTTGACATTCGTCTCACGTCCGAGCAGTCCTGATTTTAACAAACTGGACACGTTGAGTGTGATGTGGCAATTTATAGAGCAAAATCAGTATTTCAAGGTTGTTATGCACTTCCTTTTTTACGCCGCGCAATTTCTGTGAGACATTAGCTGAAAATAAAGGTGTGGGCTTTATCGCAAATCACAATTTTATGGTAATGGTGCTGCAGAGAATCTCCCCAAAAGCAGAATACAGCATTAAAGGCAATCAGCTTAGGAGGTCCGGCACAGCAAAAAAACAGAGCTGCATTAATAACCCTGGTTGAACGCGCAGCGCACAGTGACAATTTGTTGATTTATTAGAAATATATTAAGCAAGTGAAAATAGTCAATATGGAAATAAACATAATATATTGCTGTAGCATTTCTACTGTTATGTGTAAAGCTGCTTTGTGATGATGTCTGACAATGTTAAATTGAGTCAAACTGATTAGTTAATTTTATTTTCCACGTTTACATGATTATTGTTAAATTACTTTTGGTTATACATTTGAATGTGAATAAAATTCCACATTTAAGATTTGAGATTATTCCTGCTACCTTCCCCTCACGCTGTAAATTCAGATACTCCGTTTGAATCTTTACTGGGAGCCTCTGCATTTCTGATTAGCCGGTTGCGTTTTACGTGACATAAAACTAGAGCCAGTTTCACTCACAAAAATTTAGCACACAGTAAACGTTTTGTATGCTTCGTAAATATACCCCAAGGTGTGGTAAAATGCAGAGAGTTTAGGGACATCATAACAAGATCTGATTTGCCTCACACTGCTAATAATACACCACTGGGGCGATTAAACATGGCACAATACAACTGTTTCATGTGCGATACGATACCAATTTTGTAAATGCGGATACCTGCCGATACGATACAAATCCGATACAGTCTCTGTGTCACTTTTAAACAGAAAACAGAAAATAATGCTTTAAAAAAATATCTGAATCTGAGATTATTCTGTTCTGCTTAAGCAAATACTTGACTTAAATCCTGTTTTCCTACTAAAACAATATAATAATTCCACATCCATATGTATATGCTAAATGATTTATTATTAAAATAACATCTCAAACATGATTCCTTTAAACACAGTTGTGTCATTTAGTGACGCTCCCTAATCCTGCGGCGCTAAAAGCATCAGGAACACAGAGATTGTGAGTGAGAGCTGGTGTTGTTAAGGAAATTAAACAGTATAATGGTGTGATGTGCTTTTGGGCTTGTAGTGTGTTGTGTTGCTTGTTCTGCTCATTGTCATATCAATATGTAGGAATTAGTGTGAATGTTGAACAATAAACCAGCTTTACCACAGTCACACTTCACATGAAGAACCACATGAGCGTGCACACATTTACAGATCGGCCCAATGCCACCGATACCCGAACCAGCTGTTTCAGTCGTTATCAGACGGTTATTCCATCCACATATCGAATCGGTGCAGTCTTTAGGGGTCGACTGAGAAAATGTCTCAAAAACACTCAAGAAAACAGAAACAAAATCTCCATTTATACATAAAACTGCACTATTATGTTATTGCTGACTTTTTGAACTGGTTCAAATGAAGGTGTTTCCATCCACTGAACTGTATGAGTTAAGGGTGCATCTGCAGTCCATGAATCTTTCTTGCTCGTGCTTCAGTCGTTGCTCTAAGCTCTCAAATGCTGTCTTCATCTCTATGGGAGGGTAAACCCTGAGGTGCAGCCCAAACAGCAATAATCGTCTGCATTCTTTTGGCTATTGTGTCTCTAAGAAACAAAACTTAGCTTGTTTATAACTTAGCAGGTTAATATAAGTAATGCTTGAGAGTATATGTGACCCTGCCTATGATAACCCGGCTAAAGTCGCAGTTTTTCTACCTCCTCTTTACCTGACGTGACTGCCGCGGATACACATTGATCTTAATGTCTGCACTTTATAATGATAGAACAGTAGTTCCTAAACCGAATAACACCCAAATCACCAGTTGTTTTTGTGCATAAAGTAATCCCAAAGACGTTAGAAAAGCAATGTTTACGAAGCCAACCTCTGGTATTTTCCGGTGGAAAATGGAAACGTAAGGTGAATAAAATCACGAATTTCGCTATTTATCCTGTTAGAAATTACATTTCAAACATTACATCCGAAAACCTCAGTACATAATCTATCATTTTTCTCGCTATGACTACTTTGACGCTCTTTATTTCATAATTAGATTTGGCGATTTTAGCCGGGTTTTCACAGGCGGGGTCACATATGGTGCATTGCTTAATATAGCAGTGTGTATCATCTTTAAGTTTTGGTGCTTTTTGTATCCTGTATTCAAACCCAACAGTAAACCCAACAATGTTAAATTTGTTGTTCATTTCTTTAAAAAGATCTTGTACTCTCCTTTTTACTACCACGGTTAGACAGTCTACAGAGCAAACCGGACAACATGAACAATTTAGACCAGGGCTAGGCAACTCCGCTCCTGGAGCTTTTCCATCCTACTGGATTTCAGAACATTCACACCTGGTAGGACGGAAAACGTCCAGGACCAGAGTTTCTGATTTAGACCATGAAAAATCTTTCAGATAAATACGTATGTATGTGGGCGGCACGCTGCTGCCTCACAGCGAGAAGGTCGTAGGGTCATTCTGCGTGGAGTTTGCATGCTCTCCCCGTGTTCGCGTGGGTTATTCTGCTGAACAAGCACAAAACGTAATTCTTTCCATCATAGAAAATGTGGAAACATCTTATCCTTCGATAAATAGCATAACAAAGAAAGCTGAAGCATCCCTGCTGAGCAGTAAATAAGAGAATAATGAATGACATCCAACAGTTATCATGTGGATGCTAAAGATTTATATGTGGCTCCTTACCTTGTAATTACAGATGTTCCAGACCCAGACAACTGAGTCTCTCATCCGAAGAGTGTTTTATTGGGATGTATTTTCTTGTTAACATGTCTGCACAATGACTTCAGCTTCATCAAATGCCGTCAGTGAGTCACTGTGAACCGAGTTGCTCACTTGTGACAACATTTGAAGTGGTCTAGTCAACCTGTACCTAGTCTGATATGAGTCCTTTAATCCAGAAGCCTAATAGTACATAACAAACCTCCCACTCTGTAATGTAAGATGTCAACAGAATTGCAAAGGTAATATTACAAACGTATCTTTTAATATTTAAGACATATTGGATGTTCATTAGTTTATCTTGAGATGCAGCGTCACGCTTATTCTGAAATAAGCATTTGTGTTCATTTTGTCTCACTTGGTTTGCACAGTGCTACTACAGCAGGTGTGTGAGCATAGGTGTTGCGGATGTTCGTGACAGGCAGCAGGCGCTTTGATAGGAGCCTGGGTTGCCCGTTGTCAACAGTCTCGCCTGGGGGTCTGCTGGAAGGATCTGGGCTGTTGGAGAACCTGATTGGAGATGAGAGAAACTGTCATGCGCACAGTGAGAAATCGGAGATCTGAATGTGTAAACTTTTGTGACGGCACGCTGAAGCAGGGAACTGCGTTAATGAGGCAGGACATAATGTTTTCAATCTTGAGTGCAGCTTTTGTGACAGCATCACTTATTGCTGTGTAGAAGTACAATAGAAAACCATTTTTTGCATCAGTTTTATGCTTGTGTAGACAAATCAAGACAAATCTTTTTTGCATTTAATTTCCTGTGTTACATTAGACCCTCTAAACTCAGGCTGAAGAACCAAATACCAACAGTTCTTGGTTTGGTAATGTGAAATGTGTCAGAGAAGTGTGTCTGAATAGATGTGGAAACCCCCTGAATTCAGTTTTACGACATTGTGGAGTTCTGCAGTTTAACAACTTTTCACAGCTTTTCACAGTAGGTCTAAGCAGGGTGGGACTAAAACGCAGCCTGCTTACGTGTAGAGGTTATGTTTAGCATTAGCGCTGCCCAGATCTACTGCTGTGGCCCTGTCCACCTGCATAGCGTCAGTAGCCTACCTGCTAGTCTGGACAAGTTCGCTAAGAGAGTCTGTCATATCCTGAGTCCGAAGCGGTTCCTAATATCTCCATTCCCTCACCGCCGGCGGCTGCCGTTGAACCACCAAGTGTAAGTTTACCTATTTTGTGTTGTTATAAAGTGTAAAATATGATGTGCATGTTTAACCTGTTGTAAAGAACTCCACGTGATTAGTGAATGCATGACAACACGCAGCTAATCCGTATGAGCTAGCTGAGAGGTGAATTATAGCGGTGGAGTAATGTATGGTAAAACGTAAGTTAGTAAACTATCTGCTCTAATCTATCAACTCTCTGGTTTTTACAGCGTTTCTCTGTCATTTTAGTCTTTCCTCCGCTGTCCTCCCGCTTAAACATTTCCCCGCCATTATCCCGTGTTATATTCCGTATTAGTCCAGACTGTGCTCACTATCCTGTCATATTTGTAGCGTATATTGCCAAGACACAACAAGGGGAATTTTAACATAGTTTAACTTGCACCACTTTAGAGTGATCTTTATTAACAGCGCATGTGCATGTGTTTAACAGTCGATGGGTAGGGGCTCTGTAGAAGTGGGCGGTGCTCCAGCGTTTTGAGCCGACACGCCTACAGCATCTGAGCATAGAAAGTAGCGCCTGTATTTTCACCACTTTGAGACTTAATTTTACCCATGAAGCAGTGTTCATATTCACTCAAAATTGACGAGGTGATTAGTGACAACTGTTTCTTTAATATGAGGAACTTAGATCCGATATTATTTTTGACCTTACTGGGCCACGTGAGATTTGTTTGTATCAAAGAGAGAGAATAGACTTTGGGAGCTAATTTTGGTGTGAATCCTTGCTGGTTTTCCCTGAACAGAACACCTGTGTGTTTTCTCTGCTCCTACACTCCTGTATCACCTCATGAGGTGCGTGATAATTAACAGATGAACCAGTTTTCGATATATTGGTGGAATGCTGCAGCTTCTGAGGACAAGGGCAAAGAAGCGAAAAATACAAATAATTGATTCAAAATGAGATAATGAATAAGTATAAAAAAGTCTGTGATGACCGTTCCTCAAATAAAGTTACCTTTCGTGAACTGTTGGCAGAATTACTGATTTTTTTTTGTAGGCCCCATCCCTGTAGCTTTGCCATTCAAAGTGTCAAAACAGCAGCAGGAGTGCAGGAAGAGGATGACAGTCCTAGTGGCTAGTTGACAGGAAAGGACCATTGCGTTAGTTAGGGAAGAGTGGAGGAAGGGGCCCTATAAAAGCATCAGGAGGGTTCTGTACCCTCCATATATTCATCTGCCACAGGCAGCACTTCAGCTTTCGGCTCCTTCTGCTAAATCTTCTGCTTTAGACCACAAATGTCAAACCACATGACATCTGTGGGCCACAGCACTGCCCTGTGTTATCCAGACTCTGGCCCTGCTTAGTCACCTCATGGAAATCCTGATAGTTAGAGGATGATTTGCATCAAGCATGAAAACTGTGAACTGTATGTGCCAGAGTCTAACAGCCTGATTATATTGACTCTTATTAGTTTTCTAACATTGTTACTCAAATATAATGGACAGGGATATTAAGACCTGCATGTCTCTGATATTCCGTCACCTTTCTTCGCTGTATCATTAAGGGATTTGAAACCGCAGTCCTCAAGTTTGAAAAAACTATGGTGTCACATTATCCAGAAGTCTTTGTCAAGATTCTTGCTGTGCTGCAACGGCGGTTTTAATCCCAAAACCCCCAAAAGTGCTATCCATTCAGACAAGCCAAGGTTTTTCATGTGTAAATGCAAGCATCCAGAACATTTAATTGCATAAATATCCTATTTAAGGAATCCCTCTTAAGAGCGTGGAGGAGGCAGCTACAGCTTCAGCCGGTTGCAATTTAAGAAAATTCTCTTCCCTTCCTCCAAACCTCCTCCACTGAGTCAACAATGATGTCATGAATTTATAATCCTCTTCCCTTACCTTGTTTATATTCAGCTGAACTTTTTGCCAGGTACTGCAACCTTGTCTTAAAAAAGCACAACCAAATGTATTTATTAAAGGTCCAAGCATGAAGTGCTTATGGACCCTTCTTGTAATTGTTCTGTTTCTCCTCTTTTATTATTATTATTATTATTATTATTATTATTATTATTATTATTATTATATTATTCGGAGCAGCTGGGGCCGTTTCTGGAGAAGCCAGAGTGGTCAGGGCCATGTCTGGGGAAGACAAAGTGGTTGGGGCCATGTCTGGCTCCAGAGTGGACGGAGGTTAGGACACGGGCTCCAGAGCGGGCAAATATGTGGGGCAAAACTGTACAGTCTGTAAAAATAAACATTACTCATAAACATTTTCCTGAGACAGTTTCATTGCAACATGAATGAGATTGTTCGTATAGCAAAGTGTGGTCGAGTTGTGATCCATATCACCTATGACAGACACACCGTCATAGGTGATACAGAT
>JAVGVS010000059.1:1774737-1869965 GCA_032718565.1 Distichodus sexfasciatus | reverse complement strand
AGTGGCAAAAATGCAAGTTTCAATTATCACAGAAAGCTGAAATTTTCTGTGTTAGTAGGAATGCTGTGAAACCTGCCATATGCCATACAAAAATCATAGCTATCCACCCATAATTGGGGCTATAGCAAGGGAAAAGGCGTTTTGACGACTATGTAATGTTTAGAGGGCACTTATGACATCACATAAATGTTAGTAACAGAGCTGGAGACATCACACAACTTTTTGTGATGTGATAACATAGCTTTTATAATTGACATGAAATGATAGAAACCAACCCAGTTCCTATATGAACACTGTTAGAGGTTAGTTTCTTTATAAACACAACTTATTGAAGCTGTCATAACAAAAAAGGAGCTTCACTACCAAGTCACAAATATTTATTAGCATCTATAATTATTTTTCCTATGTCATTTCACCTGATTGTTCTACATTATAACTCTATGTCTTGATATGATTAATATAGTTAATCAAAACTACGATATGGAAGAGGGAAATATACAGTGATACTCATTTTGACTTCTGACTCACTGACTGCTTTCATTAACACTTACTGCATCAGGGGCTATTGTTCTGCTTGCTGCGACTTGTGCTTGGACCCCTCTTGCAGCTATATTTATAACCTGTAATGCAGCATGGCTTGTGTGTCACTGATTTCCTCGACGGATGGCATTAGCATGTAGTCTTGACTTAATCTTCTTGAGAATGTCTAATGCCAGAATCTTCAAATCCTTATTACATGTACTGATTTTTCTGCCTAAAACTGGTTCACATTTGTATTTATGAGCGGTGACTGTTTCTTATTACCTTGTGATACTGAACGCAGAGCGGCGTCAGGTTCTACAGTAAAGTCTACATGTGCCCAAAGGGCCTTTCTAGCAGCTTCGGAATACAAATACTCATGCTTCCAACCGTCTGCTTTGAGAGCATGTGGAAATAAGCCTGCTCTGCATACTTGGGCCCCAGACTTGTGCAGTGGCCTTTTTACAGACGCTCAACTGTTTTCATCTTTCCGTGTGTGTAAATTAACGCTGCCACAATGCCAACATGGAGTAATTTGCAGTGTACAGCCCCTCTAATCGAGATGTGATTACGAGCTATATCCCCCTGGGCATAGTGACAAGTGCACTGGTCAAAATTACACACTCCAATCTGCTGACAAGTAAAAGCAAGAAATTACACCAGATACCTCACTGACAAGCCGGAGAGCGGCTGTTAATCAAAGCAACTGCAGTTCGCCCACAATCAATCAAACCGCCACAGGGTGAGTGTAGAAGGGGGAACACACAGGAGACGCCTGGAGATCTGGCACTGCACTCACAAGGGAAAACTGCACAATACTGGACACATCAGGGAACCGGGACCGACAGAAAGCTCAATGTGCAATTGTCTGTATATTCTACATCCTTCATGTGAGATCAAGACGCTCATTACGACTCAAATGTTCATATAACAGCACGGTACCATCAGCAAAAACACTGACAGCCATGACGGGGAAAATACGTTGAGGGAATAGTGAGAAGTGGGCATACGTGCGTTTCTCCATCTACCCTTGATCTGTCTGTTTTCAAACTGTAGTGGAGTCATTATTGATTTGTGAGTCTGCTGGGAGGGAGATGTTGGAGTAAGGGCTGTTTTTCAGGAGTGTAGGAGTATTTAGGTGCCGTTTTTGGGTTAACTGAGTCTTCTCCTCAGACACATGGTGTTACAGCAGTGTAGTTGTGACGGTAGTGCTGTGCTCACATCTTTCCTTTGACACATTAATCCAAATTGAAGGCAAAAATAATAAAAGGCTTTCCCACAGAGATTCCATTCTTTTTGTTCCTATTGCACAAGCTGCCATTTTGATAGATTGAGGTCCATTGCAAATTGTTTGACCCGACTATAGCTTGACACCTGAGATGCCAAATACAACACACACACACACACACACACACACACATTTCTATTTTTGTGAGGTCTTTCCATAGACTCCCACAAAGACTAGATGTATATAAGTTTACATCTAACCCTAACCCTAACCTTAACCTCAGTAACCAAATGCACATCTTTTAACTCTTTTAGTTTCTCAAATAAAACAAGCACATTTTCTATAAAGTCATTTTTCTTCATGGGGACCTCTCAAATGTGCCCACAAAGCCCCAAAAAACAAATCAAAGTGATTTTAGGGGACAAAAAGGTCCCCACAATGCCATAAATACCCTCCCACACACACATACACACACACACCACTCTGGTCTTCTCTTTGGGAACTCACAAAAATATAGAATCTGCAGCCTAATTTTTGTCTGGTATTATGGAGTTGTAGAAGCTTTTACAAGTTGTTGTGTGTACAGAGTACAATAAATGCATTAAATTACAATCACTCCTTTGAATTTGATGTGTGTCATGCTTACGGGATACTGGACATTGTTAGCAATTCCCCTCAAGTGTCGCAAGGCCTGATTCAGGAATCCATTCTTCTCTTATCACATGTAAACTTTTACACTTTTTCTCAATTTCTTAGACCTGCTTAAAGAAACTGGGATCCACTTGGTCTTCATCATCATTACCATCTCAGCAGGCCGCACATATTTTTACACCCTTTTTGCGAAACAGTTAACACAGATGTCATTCAATCATCCAATCATCCCAAACTCTGTTGTTTTAACTACGGTAACCAAACTAAAACCATCTATTCCTAACTATTACAACTCATTTCCATTATTCTTTATACCAGCGGTCGCCAAGCCGTCGATGGCAATTGACCAATAGATCTTTGAGATGAATATAAAAGGAAAAAATACAATGAATCTTGACTGAGTAGCTTTTGCAAGCGCCTCCCTCTCTATTGGACCACTTGCCGCATTTTATAGTAGCGTGAAAATGGCCAATGAGATAAGAGAAAAATGCTTTTAACTGACCAGTGAGAAGTGTTCTTGCTGCAGATATTACAGTTTTTCTTTTGCTTAGACCTGCTAAAAGAAACTGGGATTAACTTGGTCTGCATCATCACCATCATAGCAGACCTTAAGTCATCTTTTGCATGTGTTAACACTTTTTTTTTATCGGATTCACACATTTTTACTCCCCTTTGCAAAACAGGTAACAGAGATGGCATTCAAGCAGCCCAAACTCCATTGTTTTAACTGCAGTAACCAAACAGAAACCATCTATTCCCAGCTATTAGACAATAACTTGATTAGAATTAATTAGAAATGCTGAAAGATGCTGCAAACTAATTAGATTAGAACTAAAGCACCTGTTTGACTCTCCTTCACACCAATCAAACAATAAGTCAGAAGTCAGTCTGTCGGCCTGTAAAAGGTATCAACACTGTGTTGCTCTATGTAGCTATAGAATGTGATGTGGACGAGAACATGTGGCCCTGTCGTTGTGAGCGAATAGTCTGGATATCCATAGTGGCTATTTGAACTCATTTGTTATATTCCACTAGGTTTCATTTCAGTAATATTAACACTATTTCAGTTTTCAGCCACAATTTGGAAAAAGAATGATATGGAATCAATAAGATTTGTTTCCAAGTATTTCTGATTCTGGATCCAATTCTTTACAAGACGGTAAATTAAATTCGCCACGGACCCTACAGGTAAAAAGTCATCGGCATGTGGGCAAACACAATTACAAGCAAATCTGTGTTTCACGATGATTGCTGTATTTTATATTTGTGTAATGATTGATAGGATGAGTGCATTCATTTGGCTGCAAGTTGTGTTGTTTGAAGGTAAAATTAGCTTTTGTTGCATATTTTAATATTGTTTAGCAACTGTTAGAGCCTTCAGCAAACAAATTGTCATTTTGACAAGAGCTCTTTGTTTAGGTCTGTGTGTTAACTGATTTGAACATGTGGAGTTTGAGTTGATGGCAGATTGAGAAAAACCTATAACTAACATGGACAGTGGTTTCCACATTTGTAGACCAACCACGACTTGGAGACTAACCACAAAGTGGTGCTGTTTCACTAAACTGAGACTGAGGAGCCAGCCCCAATAACACCCCTACCCCACTCTGCCTTTCTCTTCTGGTGTGAGTCTTGAGCTTGTGCAAACTTGCCCCATCACACTTTGATGAAATATAACCCCAAAGTACCAACGTGTGATAACCTTAACAAGTTCCTGGCCCCAATTAGTACACAGGAACGCACCAACAAATGATTTCACCATTAACTGGGCTCTTCTGCAGTTTATTTCTTTGGCTGAAATAAATCAAACTAATGAATTATACTCCTAAGTCTACATTAGTACATTTTCCTTACACACGGGAAGTTCCACTAATTCACGCTGCTCTACTGATTTCACTTTTTCCCCACTTTCCCTATCCTGTCATCTTTGACAGGGAGATGGAGTAGCTTTCTAATCAGCACCCTGGTTTATGTCCTATATTGTGGACGGACCTAAATAAGCCCAATGTAGGCAGTAATTTATCTCTAGCCGTGGTGTTGTACATCACAGAGTCCTCACTCCCATAGCTCTTCTTTATAGCACCTGTCTGCTTCAGCGCTGTTGGCACTGATGGCACACATAACTCACAAATACTAATGGGCCTTTTGAAATTCACCCTATGATGGACGGCCACCTCTTGTGAAAATATATCTCCAGCTAATGACGTTTCTTTTAATTCCCTTTGTTTGCTCCCGGGAGCCTCTTCTGCCTCCATGAGCTTCTGCTCTTCATTAAAGAGCCTATCTAGAAAATTTCATCTTGAAAATATGAAGGAGACTGCAGCTGCCCGGAAAAAACAATATAAAATAATGTCTGCTCTTTCTTTTGTTGCACTGCCTATTTGAGTTGCATGAATGAGCTGGGAGTACGTTTCCCAAAAGCATTAGCAACTAACACAGTGTACATTAGCAAATAACATAGTGTATATTAGCAGCTAACATAGTGTACGTTAGCAAGTAACATAGTATATATTAGCAACTAACATAGTGTATATTAGCAACTAACATAGCATATGTTAGCAACTAACATAGCGTATATTAGCAACTAACACAGTGTACATTAGCAACTAACATAGTATATATTAGCAACTAACATAGCATACATTAGCAACTAACATAGTGTATATTAGCAACTAACATAGTGTACGTTAGCAACTAACATAGTGTACGTTAGCAACTAACATAGCGTATGTTAGCAACTAACGTAGCATATGTTAGCAACTAGCATAGCATATATTAGCAACTAACATAGTGTACATTAGCAACTAACAGTATATTTTAGCAACTAACATAGCATACATTAGCAACTAACATAGTATATATTAGCAACTAACATACTGTACATTAGCAACTAACAGTGTATATTAGCAACTAACATAGTGTGTATTAGCAGCTAACATAGTGTACGTTAGCAACCAACATGCTATATTTTAGCAAATAACATAGTGTATATTAGCAACTAACATAGTATATATTAGAAACCAACATAGTGTATATTAGCAACTAACATAGCAAACATTAGCAACTAACATAGCATACATTAGCAACTAACATAGCATACATTAGCAACTAACATAGTGTATATTAGCAACTAACAGAGTGTACGTTAGCAACTAACATAGTGTACATTAGCAACTAACAGTATATATTAGCAACTAACATAACATACGTTAGCAACTAACATAGTATATATTAGCAACTAACATAGTGTACATTAGCAACTAACATAGTGTACATTAGCAACTAACATAGTGTATGTTAGCAACTAACATAGTATATATTAGCAACTAACATAGTGTACGTTAGCAACTAACATAGTGTATATTAGCAACTGACATAGTGTATATTAGCAACTAACATAGTGTATATTAGCAACTAACATAGTATATATTAGCAACTAACATAGTATACATTAGCAACTAACATAGCACACATTAGCAACTAACATAGTATACATTAGCAACTAACATAGCACACATTAGCAACTAACACGGTATATATTAGCACCTAACAGTGTACAGCAACTAACATAGTATATATTAGCAAGTAACATAGTGTATATTAGCAACTAACATAGCATACGTTAGCGACTAAGATAGCATACGTTAGCAACTAACATAGTATATATTAGCACCTAACATAGTGTACATTAGCAACTAACATAGTATATATTAACAACTAACATGGCGTACATTAGCAACTAACATAGCGTACATTAGCAATTAACATAGTGTACGTTAGCAATTAACATAGTGTACGTTAGCAACTAACAGTGTATATAAGCAGCTAACACAGTTTTGACCGCTCTCAGCACAAAAAACATGTTTGGTGGACACAGATTTATTAGATAATCCTAATTTATAAATTTTAATTAAAATTCAACCATTTCATTGTCATTACTTAAAAAGAGTCACTATTCTAAACATCACTAAAGCACAATCATCCAAAAAAGGAATTAAAGAAAAACAATGAATTTTGAAAAATAATTTTATTAGAAACAACTTATAGTATAAAAATGTTCATGCGTCACATACCTCAATTTTCTTATTTTACAAAGACTTACTGCAGTACAGGCACTGTTTCTGATTTTTAAATTTTGTCTTTTTTATTTGTATTTTTTCTACTTTTATGTCAAGACAAACGCAAACATTACCAATCAGGAATACACATTAAGTTGCCATTTAGCACGGTCAACATGAACATATTTCATTCGGCAACACAAATGGTGCAAAGAAATGAACGGGGAGAAATCATAAGGTGAATCTTAAATTCACAGAACATCCACAAAATGCTTTGCAGCAATATATCACCTGACAGTTCTTTATATTAATACTCCTTAATTCCTGATTCTCATTACAGTTCTTTTCTAAAAGCTTCATTTAAGCTTTATGCATACTTTTTTCTTATTTATTTATTTTTTGTCTCAATTGGCGCAAAACATAATAGGACATTGGTTTCAGTAACGCAGCATCGGAACTGTCTCGAAAAAAATTATCCACATAGCGAGTCTTAATGAGCTAACATCACCCTACTGCTAGAGTGTGATTTCAGATTTTGCCAAAGCGCAGTTGGCAGTGAGAGCTACTGAGTGATTTTGGACCACAGCTCAGGGTAAGTTGACTTAAAAAGGTTTCGTATTCAAGCACAAGCGAACATTACCCCAAAGACCACTCCGTACACCTAAAACAGTTTGATATCACAAGGGCTCATAGTGTGGTAACAGCACAGCAACATGGTTTAAAAGCATTCCAGAAATGTTCTTTTTTTTAAAAGAAACAAACCAATAACAACACAGGATGCGAAAAACCTGCATGCTCAACATCTGTAAACAATGATCGCTGCTGCTGTCGCCGTCACCGAGAACAAAAAAAACATGAGTCTGCGGCCGGGAAATAGAGACTGCTCTTTGTCTTTAGCCAACCCTGTGAATAAGCAGGCCTGAAACTGAAATGAAGATGTTTGATCCTTATTTGGGTGCACTTTCAACAAGGACACCAGGTTCAGACGTGGAGAGATTAGTATTAAGCCGGAATGGGGTTTTGCAGATGGTTCCAACAAGGGATCTGTTCAGCTGGGCGTCAGGATACGACATACAGTGCGTCACTGAAACATCACAGACTTCCCGCTTTTTTCCCCCCTCAGCGTCTCCTCATGGTGTTCTTTGAGCAGAAAATTTCAGTGAAGCCTGCAGGCCATTTTCATATGTCTCCTCCATCTGGAAACCACAAGAGGGGTTCACCATAAGATGCTGCCTTCCACAAGTCACTCTTAGGAAGCAGCCTTTTTTTTTTTTGCATTTGCTAGATTGCATGGTTGCTATAGCTGATGTACGTTTGATTGGTGCTAAGTCCTGAAAAAGAGGAGAGAGCATGAGAATATTTCCCTCGTGAGAAGAAGTGGGCAATACATTTTTCCAAGGGGCCACATGACAAATTTGAATTGAGATGGAGGTCCGAACTAATTGACTGTAATTAACTCAAGCTCAACTGAACTTCATTAAAAACACACAGTTGTCTAGTTTTGATTAGCTCCTACTGTTAATACTAGATGTTGCGATTAAGCTACGAATGTGCAGAGCAGGACATATTATATCTTTTTGTAATTTTATTTTTGACAATACATTCTTACAACAAAAGAAATATCGAAATATGTACGTTTTTGCATTTTTTTCACCTTCAAAATAAAAGCGATGCGGTTGTATGGTGTGCATGAAGTACACTACTTATGTTTTATTTTTATGTTTAATTTGTAATTTCACGCTGTCCTCAGGCGGGCCGGCCAGGGACAGACAAAAGGTCTGGCGATGCCCAGTTCTGCTCTAGAATTGTGGAACTGAATGAAAAATCCTTTGAAAAATCATATTCCAAATTCCTGATCTCATTGACATTATCTTACTGTTTAATGTCTAAATTATGATCCACTGAGCACAAAAATCTGGATGATTGTCCACTTAAATGAAACCTTGCACCAACGAATTAAGTTTGACAAAATGATTTTACTTCCTGAATTCTGGCGCTAGGGTTGCAAAAGTGCAGAAAATTCCTGGTAAATTTCCAGAAACTTTCCATGGGAATTTTAGCTCAGGAATTGAAAATTGAAAACAGTTCCAAATTCTAATTGGAAAGTGCTGAAACTGTAGACAAAACTACCAGAAAGAGTAAGAACATAACAGTGTCTGTTTTATTGACTTGCAGAGTTGTTATTATGCAGAGACGTTCTATGGCTTAGTGCTGTGAAGAAAAATAAGATTAGTGCAGGTGGAAACACTTCTTTATCCATTTGGTATCAATCTCGATACAGAGTAAAATTATTTAACAAATACTTTTTATTTCTATATTTATTTTTTTCCTATTGATTACTCTCTAACATGATAAAATGGGAAAACTATTTTCTGATCAGTTGAAAATAAAGAAATACTAATGTTTGGGGTAAATTTGAGCCGATTTGGATTCATTTTGGACTATAAAATGAGATGCTTTTGGCCTTTCTGGAAGAGAACTACATTTTTGAGCATGATGGCGTTCAATATGAGAGTCATGAGCGGTAAAGTATATGTTTACATCACGAATTATGTAATTTATGTATTTTTTAATGTATTTACCTTTACGGAATTACTCTAAAATAATTTAACACACAGAGGAATGAATATAATGTCCGGTACGTTGAAAGTCTTGTGATTCTGATGGTATGTGTGTGGTTTCTGTAAGTTAAAAGGGATTCTGAGTTATTAAAACACTAATTAATAAACAACGCAAAATTCCTGCGTCGTAAAGAGTTAATAGTAGTATTATCAGAGTTGTGGTCTCGGCTGGTCCTCTTTGTCTGAGTCCGAGACAAGACCAAGACTTTCGAAACACTAACACTAGCAAAGTTACCGTTTATATCATAAGGCAAGTCTGGAAGGTAGAAAAAGTAACACCATTTTACATTGTAAGAAAATAGTTCAGCTTCCAAAAAGCAATTACAAGTCTTACCTGAATCATACTTATTACTTATGGAGGAGAGTATCTTATCTAAGCATGAATAATTTTGTTCCAAGAGTGGGATCAAATTGTAATTTCTCTTGCATGTGGAAGCTATCTTTCTCCACAGGCTCCCCTATCTCAGCCCGGGCAGGTTGGTGGAGTGGGTTTGCATAATCACCCAAAGTTACTTCTGCTGATTCAGCGGTTTATGGTTTTATTTACTGCTCTTGTACAAAGCCCATCTGTCGGATGCCCTGTTTATACGTATTCAAATTAGCGTCTCAGCAAGACGTTTGCGTTCCCCTGAAAGTAAACCAATTTGCCTCTTAGTCATTTACGCTGCCATGCCTGGGCACAGGGTTGGACTGAGAGTTTAACCTTTTTTACTAGGTGAAAGTAAAACATCACGGAATCGTCACATCATCACGGAATCATCAGCCAAATGGCGAGACGTAAAGCAGCACATTAAACTGCCAATTCAGACTTTTACTAGGTGAGAGTGATATGTGCAGATTACCTTGTTTAAAAGACAGCTGTTCTGACCTATCACTGCAAGTTGTTCTCACCAGAGCATGGAGAACGCACGCTGCTTTAGAATCATGTTTCTCCATGGGTAGTCGTAAGCCCATTTCGTGGTATTTTGAGACCCTGTTTACACATAGCCGGGAATCTGAGGAAAACGATGATATATCCATGTGTTTTTGCCTTCCATTTACACAAAAACGAGGTTTAATTCACTGAAAACGATTAATTCTGAAACCTCCAGCTAAAGAGGGCAGTTGGTGGCGTAACGGTAGGGTGTTCGCCCCGTGATCAGAAGGTTGCAGGTTCGAATCCGGGATCGGTAAAGATACCACTGAGGTACTCCTGAGCAAGGAACTGTCCCCGGGCACTGTCCAAGTCAGCTGCACACTGCTCCTTCACGGATAGGTCAAATGCAGAGACCACATTTCATTGGTGTGTTGCAGTGTGTTCACAATGACAAATTATCACTCACTTTCTAAAGAGAAAACTATGTTTGCATGCAGACAGAGGAAAACAGCGTTTTAAGTTTTCAAATGTCACATTATGCGACAGAAAATTAGCGGCAGCCGCACGACATTCGTACGCAGTTGGTTTGGCTGGTCGTTTTGGACGCTGGTGCTCGTGTTTTAATTTTTTTTCCCGCTTTTCATCTACATTTGCAAACACAAGTGCTCTTTGAGGAGCAGAAGAGAAGGACTGCATGGGGGTCGCTAGAAAGGAACAGGAAGTGGTGTCATTTGTTGTTTTGTTGTTTTCAGGATTCTGATTGGCTAACATGGCTTTATGCTTCTCATTACACTGTTGCCTGTAGGTTTGGCATGCTCATAATATCTCTTAACAGTGCATTTATGCGGATTTGTGTAAATCATGGGTCGCCAAACCCATGATCGCGGTCAACCGGTATATCTTTGAGATGTTCACGTTAGATCCCAAATTTAAAAGGAAAAAATATATTCAGTCTTGCCTGATTAACTTTGGGGTTTGCAAGCGCCTCCCTCTCTATTGCTGCATTTTCATAGTAGCGTGAAGGCGACTAATGAGATAAGAAAAAAAGCTTTTAATTGACGAATGAGAAGTGTTCTTGCTGCAGATATTAGCGATGGGAATTCCAGCTCTTGTAAGAGTGACGGTTCTTATGGCTCGGCTCGGCTCCCAAGTGGCTACTCTGATTTTTTTTGTTGCTTAAATTCATTCAAAAATAATATAGAATCATGTGTAAAATGAATTATTAATATACAAAATGTTTATGTTAATGTTTATGTTTACAGACTGCACAGTGTTTTCACTCCAAACTGCTGCTGATCTGGCAAACAGACAATCGAAATTGTAATCCTCTTCTCTTGACTACTGCTACAAATATTTACTATTGCTGTACATATCACTGATCGCTTTTTCTAACTGACTGTATCTACACAAGTTATAGAAAGTATTGCACAGACTCTAGCTCTTCACCGCTGCTATAATATCTGCACATACTTGATCCAACTTGCATGTTTGCTCAGACTTTATAAAAGATACTGTTTTATTTCATAGACTGTATAGAATTTTTCATATTGAAGCTGTTACTGAGCTCATGCACATTCAGTGTAAAAGACAACTCCAAGACCATAATTGTAGGTTGAATACTGCAGCCTAATTGTCTTTTTTCTACTTCTAGTTTAAAGTGTATATTTTATATTCTGTTTATATATTGTTTATTCTATGTGTCTTATTTGTTATTTGTTCCTTGTTCTTTGCACTGTTTAAACTGGAGCCATGTCATCTCATCTCTCTGTACACTTCTACAGTATATAGCAGTGATGACAAAGTTGACTTTGACTTTGAAATCATACTTTATATCAAATGTTTATTATTTATATGGCTTATTATACTAAACATGGGACAGAGTGCTACAAAAAATACATTTTAAAGTACAAAAACAAACCCCCATCTCTATTTGACAAAAAGATCTTTTTTCTATTTTTGCTGTCTTTTTCTCTCAGTGCTTCACTAGGTAGATCTTGTCTTTCAACAGAGCCGAGGTCAGGGATCTTGGAGTTGAAAAGGTTGGTGACCAATGGTGTAAATAAATACTTTTTGGAAAACAATCTGGTGTGAACAAGGATATTATTGAAAACGGAGGGGGGGAGTAGACATTTCTGTAAATACCCGGCTATGTGTAAACGTGGCCTGAGTCCAATGAAATATGACTAATTGTGGACTAAATTTAACCTCCAAATTCTAATTCCATTTAGCTTTTCACACTGAAAAATATTCAGCAGTTCGGTTCTCATTTCCCCAAGCACGAACACAGTATATGTCAGAAAATAAGTGGGAAGAAAACTGCAAACCTTTCAGCAAACTAAGGAAGACAAGCAGGATTTTCCCCCAAATGCCCTTACCTTGAGTTTCCAGGCTTTCACATAGCTCAATCTTGGCTTCCCCATTGGGTCTCAGACTGGCCTTGGGGTTGAACTTGTTGGACATGGTGGCAGCAGTGACCACAGCTTTCAGGCTGCGAGTGCTGCGCTTGGCCACATTCTGCTCAGGGTGGAGGAGCACCACATAGATTTTAGGAATGTAGAGCATCCCTAGAGACACCGAGGCACTCAGACTGACCGAAATGGTCAGAGTGGTGGTCTGGATGTACATCTGTCATTGCAGAAGACAAAAGTAAGAGAGAGAGAGAGAGAGAAAGAGAGAGAAATCACCATTAGTGTCTCCAGTATTCACGTTTCCTTCACCATCTGTCTGTCACCTGCAATCACATTCATAATGTCTGGGCTTTGGAATGACATAGCGCTCACATCACTGATCATTTCAGCATGACTGAATTCACGGGGGAAACACTTGACCTGGTGATGGAAGCATGTAAGACATTATTAGGCCATTTGGCCAGTCTTATGTAAGGCAGTTTTGTTTTCTCAGGACAGATATTACAGTAGCTCTCTCATACCATACATTTCTGTTAGCATTTCCTTATCGAATCCGGACGCCATCTTTCGGCAGCGTAAATAATCTTTAGCATTGCAGCGTATGTTTGTAAAAAAATCAACACCTCATCCACTGCCGTCTTTGGTTGCGAATATAACATCATTTTTGACAACGATTGACTCCCTCAAGCAAGCAAGCCCAGACTCCATGTGCATTTACGCACAATTCCTCTCACCTCCCACAATGCACTAATGGCTCGACTCCTCCCCAGCCCCACTGCGAACCCCCTGCTGCTGCTATACGACACTGCTGTGTGTTTGTGCTCGCCCAGACATGACCTCAGCGCTAGTTCCTCCACGCGCTATGATTAAGAGTGACTCATCGCTGTGATCTCTCTCCGCTGTCCTGAGGGAACTGTCCCGGACCAGGCAGGAAGGGCTGACCAGTGCCGAGCCAACCGGGGTGAGCTTCTTTGGGACTCGGGAGAAAGATGACTCCCGCACAGCACAGGGCCCTACCTTTGGGGAACTGTCGACATGTAAGGCAGCGAATGTTAGTCATGAGTGCCCAGCTCTGTGGCCCGCCTTGGGGCCGACATCAACAAAACGCGCCCACGTGGCAGTAATAACAGGAGCAAAGAGGAGGAGAAAAGCTTCGTCTTGATTGATCAGTTGAAAGGACTCCAAAGTAGCTTTCGATTCAAAGAAGGGTTGAAGTTTCCAAATTGGTTATTGAACTTTGAAGGCTCTTTGTCAAGTCTAACTAGGTAATCTATATTCCACAGGTCTGACCATTTTAAGAGGAGAGAGTATGGCTGATTTACTGAAATCCAACCACACTTGGCTCCGTGGAAAACAAGTGGAGCATGCAAAATGCACCTCACATGGGTGTCTCACCAATGCGTCTGCCCCAGGCAACGCGAGTGCACGTGCCACACATAAATGAAGCAGTATTGACCATGGAAATATAAACATGTGATTGGATCAGACTTAGCATTCATCTTACAGCTTGACTCTTAAATATAGCATTCAGAAATTACTTTAGCCGTCTCAAGATGTAACGAGAACGCAGAATTATACACGACATACATGAGTGACAGCTTCCCATTTCCTATCCCATGTATTTCAAGTGCCGGTTTTATGCATCTGGAATGAAGAAACTGCACCCATCTAATGTTTTGACTTGGCTCTCTAGAGTTGGGGTCAAGACCACCTAAACCGAGGCCGAGACGAGACAGAGACCAGAGTGTGTCGAGACCAAGACAAGACCAAAACCAGAGTGTGTCAAGACCGAGACCAGGACGGGGCGAGACCGAGTCGAATTTGAAACTGGACCAATGCATGTTTTACACCACATGACAAATAAGTGGAAGATGCAAAGCCTAAGCAGTCCTCAAAAAGAGCTGAACAAAGCAGAGACATTCTATGGCTTAATACTGTGAAGACAAATAAGGTTAGTGCCAGGCAGAAACACTTCTTTATCTGATTGTTATCCATCTGGATACAGAATAAAAAGATTTAATAACAAATGATGCATTTTCTATATTTATTTTTCACTAATGATTACTCGCTAACATTATAAAATTGAAACAATATTTTCTGATCAATTGGACATGAAGAAATGCTAAAGTTTTGTGTCATTTTGAGCCGATTTGGACTCATTTTCGTCTATAAAATGAGCTGCTTTTGTCCTTTCTGGAAGAGAACTACGTTTTTGCGCATGATGGCGTTCCACATGAGAGTCGTGAGCGTGTGTTTACACCGCAAATAAAGTAACTAATGTGTTTTTACACAGTTAAACCATGATCTGTGCGAGGTAAATAACACCATTACACCAAATATTGATTGAAATGGTTGTAATGGAGTTAACAATGAGATATTATAAACAATGTTTTTTGGTTTCTGATACTTTTGGTTAATTAAACATGCCCCGGGTCAATTTGACCCAGGAACATCATTGGTCTTCTTGAGAAACGAACATAACAGAAGGGTTAAACCTCTGTCAGTCATTCAATAAATTGTTTTGCTAAGTACATAAGTACGACATTGCGCTTGTTGACAGCTGTCACTTGGTCTCATAAACAAGCAGATGGAGTCCGTTTTATTTCAGAGCAGATTTTCGGAAACGTTATGCATAATTAACCATACCAAATTTTCTATGGACTGTAATTACCAGTCTTTCAGGAGTGTAAGATGTGATGTAAACAAAGCAACGCTCTTCTAATATTTGCTTAAATGTCACTACATTTTCTTCAGTAACGGCTAATCTAATGACTTTTTCTCAACGACTCATCGTTACAACACCGTTACCCTCACTGAGAACAAATTGTGGTGCGTTAATTCTCTTCTTTGGGGGGCAGGGGGGCTAAGGTTGATTGATTGGCTAAGGAAGATTTTCATGATAAGCCAATCAGAAGTAGAGTTGGGCGCACGTTCACACACAAACACACACGCGCAGTCGCACACACAACCGACCGAGAGACACACACAGCAATTACGAGAGCAAAGAATTCAAAAGCAACGTTTTTAACCCTTGTAAGGTCTTCGTTTTTTTTGTTACACAGGGAGTCCTGCTGGGTCTGGTGGACCCAGGGCTTTTAATTCAACATATTCAAACCTTTTTTTGTTAAAATACTCAGCAGATGTTTACGTCATCCCTTTTGCAAGTAATATAAACAACACGTGAAATTTGTTCCCTTTACCTTTGTTAAATCACATTGATGAATAAAAATGCCACTCGTTTTTGTCTATTTTTTTAAGCTGGCAGTACAGACATTACTGTTCCCCTCAACAAGATAACAGACAAGAATGTATATGAGAAATGTAGATCATGTCCAGGGAGAAAGTGTTTTCTCCACAACGGTTGTAAACAGTTCCAATCTCATGAAGCACCTCTCATCGGCACACGCTTCCATTTAAGGAGGGGGATCCACATTCTTTGAGATATTTGAACATTTTTAGAAATGTAATGTAATGGTTATTATCCCTGGTTATTAGTTACTTTAATAATGCTGTAACCTAACTCAATTACTTTTGGGGGAAGTAACTATAAGTAAATTAAATTAGGGTTGCCAACTCACACATCTGGCGTGACACTCACGCACTAAGCATCAATCTCACGCTCAAACAAGAAATCTCACGCCAAATCTAACCCCATATATATATATATAAAATGTTCACTCATATGCTGAGTTGATCACTAGACTAGACAAGAAAAAATTTTTCCGAGTCACTAGAAACAAGCTCTAACCAGACCACTGCGTTCATTGGCTGCAGGTAATCTGTCTCCTGCTGATTCTCTGATTGTTAATTCTTGCAAATATTTGCCGCCATTTCGTCAGTTACGTCCGTCTGCCTAGAGATCTTCTTTGGTATAAAGTTGTTCAGAGCCAGTTGCACATAGGTGAAGGTTCGGTGTAAAATCCACGATTATTACGGTAAGAAAAATATAAATTATTAAAACAAGTTCTGTGTAGTAACAATATAGATACGTACTCAGTTAAGTTAGGGTTAGGATTAGGGTTAGGATTAGGGTTAGGCTAACTCTGTGCTAACACCCCCGATGCTCGGACATCCGAAAATTGAAAATCTCACTCCTGCCAGCTGACCAAAGTTGGCGACACTGATTATAACTAATTATTTTTTAAGCTAACGTGCCCAACACTGATTAGTATTAAGTGAAGACTAGTGATGTGTTGGTCACGAACAAAATGGCTCTTAGAACCTGAGCCGCTTGTTTTCCACCACGTGTGACTGGTCAAGTACATGATGTATGGCGGCATCTGTGTCCACGCCGACCAGAAGGGGAAGATGTTATAGACACAGCACACGCACAGAGAGAGAGAGAGGTTTTACACATTTCACTGTGAATAGTTATGTTTATAAATATTATACATACAATCAGAGACTGGATCTTTTTGACAAATTGAGATGGGTATTTTGTACCTAAAAATGTATTTATGTAACATTTTTTGTTTGACGTTGAGTATAATAAGCCATATAAATAATAAACATGTGATGTAATGTGTGTTTTCTCCATTAGTGATTCATTTTACACCTAATCCTACATTATTTTTGGTGAAAGATAATTTGAGCAACACAAAATCTGAGGAGCCACATTGGTAGAGCTGTCTCTATTTAGTGAGCCGGGCCATAAGACACCCTGTGTATTAGAGGAACACTTTAAAAATGATATTATTAAGATGCAGAGTTAAAACTACAAGACATGTGGAGATCTCATATAAAGCTTCTTCAAGCTCAGAAACACACCTATATGTAATGAGACTTGTGGGATTCGCTCTCCCACACACACAGACAGTAATTACTCTGTCAACAACACAATAGAGGAGAATCTCCTGCAAGTCAGCACCACAATGACAGGCTGCAATTGTGCGGGGCACAGAGTCAAATAGCGCCTTAGCACAATGGTGTGGGATGGGCGACTTGAACTTGGATCTCTATGTCAAACGCAGCTCTTTCATCTAAAGCCCTTTTCAGTATGTTACAGCACCAAAAGTGGTGTTCCAAAGAGGGGGCTATATGTTTTAAAATGAAGTGAGACCACTGACTACCTAAACCAAGACCGAGACAAGACCAAGACTGTGAAGGGCCGAGACAGAGACCAGACCGACCAACATTAAATATATTTATTTAATATTTCTCTCTTAAATATCTCTATTGAGGAAATCACTTCACTGAAAGCAGTTATCCAAACTGATCACATCATATGTTAAACTCAACAAACTACAGTGAACACTCCTCAAGACCAAACTCACTGTTTTATTGAGTTATTTTGCAGAGACATTCTATGGCTTAGTACTTTGAGGTGGAAACACTTCTTTATTCATTTGGTATCCATCTGGATACAGAATAAAATTATTTGATATATAATCAATTTTCCTATATTTATTTTTTTCCTACTGATTACTCTATAACATTATAAAACTGAAAAAAATATTTTCTGATCAATTAAAAATGAAGAAATACTAAACTTTGAGCCGATTTGAACGCATTTTACCCTATAAAATGAGCTGCATTTGGCCTTTCTGGAAGAGAACTACATTTTTGTGCATGATGGCGTTCCATATGAGAGCTGCCAGCAATATCACGTGTTTACATCACAAATAATGTAATTAATGTTTTTACGCAATTACTTCAGTTTTTGTGCGCGGAATTACTCAGAAATAATGGAATCAATGAATATAATGTCCGGTAAGTTGAAAGTCTTGTGATTCTGATGGTATGTGTGTGGTTTCTGTAAGTTAAAGGGATTTTGAGTTATTAAAACACAAATTAATAAACAACGCATAACGCCTACATCGGTCTCAAAGAGTTAATAGTAATATTCTCAGAGTTGTGGTCTGGACTGGTCTCCAAATAAAAACCGAGTCCATGACAAGACCGAGACCGAGAAAACTGGTCTTGAGTACTACAACACTATCATAGACATATGAGAAATCAGGACTGCTGCCATTCGTCGTCTTTTAAAGTCCGCAATTCAACCAGTCCAGTTTTACAAAAATCAACATGCTGAGGCCCTAAAGCCCGGCCCATACGTCTAATCCTTGAAAGCATCTCAGATGAGATACCGTTAGTCTTACCTCTTCAGCAAACACTTAGCGAGCTGAACGATATACTACAGAGACCAGATCACATGATCTCATTTAAATGATCCATAAAGCCCCCAGTGATATTCATTATGTTGAGTTTGACATAAAATGACAAACAAATGATGGAGTGGGCGTGCTGATTAGACACCCGGCAGTATTCGGGTGATGAGCGAACGGGTGGACAGATAAGGTAAATCGAGTGCCAGGGGGAAGAGAGGCATTTAATTGCTCAAAAAGACGTGTCATCTCACTCTCGCCAAGCTCGGCTGTGCCTGTCAGTTTGGATGATTGTGAGGCGCATTGGTTTTGAAATGTTAATTTCTTACAGAAAATGTTGTTTATTGCAAAAACAATGGGGTAAATTTGTCACGTGACGCACAGAGATGCGTAAAAAGCCTGACTGTCAGGCAAAGAAGAAATGCATTCTTCTGTCCTTCATGCGTTTGATAAAACACTGCGGGAAAACAAGTAATGATTGATTATGTGTGGGAAAAATATATGTGGTAGCTTAGGGGAAAAAGAGACCCTCGAAAATCAATAAAAGAACATATTAGTCATCTTGTTACCTCTGATAAATGTGACCATTGATCATGGTGTGTACAAGACATTTGTGAAACAGCACGTTGCTCATTTAGGGTCTGTGTTCACCAAACGCGTTTTTTGTGCTGAGATCGCATATTTTTAATACAAATCCTATGAGCTTCAGTGTTCAGAGCGCTAAGCGTCACCAACTCGAAGACGTGACTATCTAGTTCAAACGCTGCCGCTAACTCAAAGAAACACATTACAATGTTTACTTGAAATAGGAACGAACGTGGAAGTGCCCGAGGCCGCTTTTCGTAACTTAGCAACAACAAGCGCTCTGGAAGTGAGATTTTGACCGCTCTCAGCGCAAAAAACGTGTTTGGTGGACACGGGCCCTTACCCTTCATAATGCAGTAACGAGAGCTTTTAAATAAATCAAGAAAAACCAAGTAAAATGACAGCGTTAGCATGGTAGACTTGGCCTGTTCTAAAGGACAAGGCTAATTAAATAACTAATGACGAACTCAAAAGGAGCGGGAACTTATCTAAATTCCAGTGACAGAAGGTCCCAGGTTTTCAGATTAAAATGAGTAATGCAGAGTAAGGCAGTGTGAGCTGAAAATTAAATTCAGCCATGAAAGGATTTCCTTGTGAGTAGCATCCCATTTTTTCTTATGTTTGTTATTCTAACGACATGAGCTAGCTATGGATTACATCATCCACCAAAAAGCTGATGTTCGATGTCCTTGCGGCTTTCAAAGCCTCTTTCATCTCTGAAGACACTGAGCAGGATTAGCAAAGGAGAAGTCTCTTGTTTTCCAGAGGCACGCATCCAAATTAATACGCTGATCAAAAGCTCATATAACTTAAAAAATACTGGTTGTGACTTCTTTAGAAGTAATATTGAACCAGCGCTCATCACTCAGCTAAGCTGTCTGTCACCAAAGCGCCCTTTATTCTTTATATTTCTGAAGCTGTAAATGGCATCATATTTCTGTCACACTTCAGAGCCTCGCACTCATTTCCTACCTTTTCCGTGGACTGCGACGTGCCAAAAAAGATGGGGATGAAGGCCAGCCAGATGATGCAGGTGGTGTACATGGTAAAGCCAATGGGCTTTGCTTCATTGAAGGTCTCCGGTACGCCACGTGTCTTTATGGCGTAGACGGTACACGTGACCATCAGCAGCATGCTGTATCCCAGCAGGCAGATGAGTGACAAGTCCGAGATGTCACATTTGAGAATGCCACGTGCCAGCTCTGGGTTTGCCACGCGCTGGTCTTCGTAGTCAATGAAGGAATGAGGAGGATCCACGCCGAACCAGATGCACACCCCTAAGAGCTGGACGGAGATCAGGCTGAAAGTGATCACCAGCTGGGATGCCGGGCTGATGAATCGTGGGGCGCCCACTGATATCTTTCCCTGCTCAAAAATCCGGTAAATTCGGTTGGTTTTGGTCAGCAAAGCGGCGTAACTGATGCTCATTCCCAAGCCCAGAAAGATGCGCCGGAGCGAGCAGATCCCAACATCTGGAGCGGAAATCATCAGGAAAGTGGTGGCGTAGCAGAGGAAGATGCCGGTTAACAAGACGTAGCTGAGCTCCCGTCCTGACGCCTTGACAATCGGAGTGTCGTTGTAGCGTACAAAGGTGATTACCACAAACATAGTGGCCATAATGCCCAAGATGGCCAGGAGGACGGGTATAACAGCCCAGGGTGAACTCCACTCCAACTTGACGATGGGAATGGACTGACAGCCTGTGTGGTTCATGTTGGGACGCAGGTCAAAGCGACACATCTTGCAGGTGTACGCGTCGGCCTGGTACTGGTAGCCGTCGCACCGCTCACAGTGCCAGCAGCAGGGGATGCCCTTCACAATTTTTTTGCGCCATCCTGGCTTGCAGGGCTGGCTGCAGATGGAGGAGGGAACATCTCGTACGCCACCCGGCCACTGAATCACAGGCATCTGAGACACACAGCACAAATACTGATATCAATAAACTATCAGGCTGTTATCCATTCCTCAAACCTTCAAAAGAAAAAAGACTCCACATTTCGCAGGCCTTTTTAGAGATTTTCTAAAAAGAAAAGCGATGAAAGTTGTGTTTTTGTTGCAATAAAGTTGCAAGAGCAAGTCAAAGTTGCAGATAAATTTGCAATTTTCTCCCCCTTTAATATGATTCTTTATCAATTAATTCAAATGAAGGGAACAAAACCACTATTACTTTTATTAACCATTAATCATTTAGTTATTTTTGAAGGTAAATCTGAGGCGTTTTTCTCACACACGTTTCCTGCGTCTTCCAAACCTAACAAGGACGTGAGTTCGTTGATGTACGGCACAGTGTTTTGCGGGAAACAACAATGATTGGTCAAAAATTGTGTAAAGGTTGTGGTAATTGGTCAAAATTACATTGTAGTAATGAATTAGCAGGGATTGGCTGAATTTGTGTTAATAGTTGCGGTTGGCACATTGCGAAATCCTGTAGGGTCTGAAAGATAAGTCGCATTTGACTTGGTAAGTACAAGGTGCTCACGTTAAGATGAAGCTGGTCAGTCCATTGGCCGATGATTTTGTACTCTGCGGTTTTGTTGTTTATCTGGTACTGGTAGATATCGTAGCGGCCTGGCGCGTCTCCGTTTTCATTGAACTGCACGGGATTGCCTGCTATGCCTGGAAACAGAAGCAGGAAAGCATGATTAGAAATTCAGCGAATGTGCGCCGACACATTTAACGTCAACCCCTTAAGAGATTAACTACTGACAGTGACAGTGCAGAGCCAGTGCAGAGCGCTTCCTTTCCCAATCCTACTAGGACGTCTCAGAACTGTCAGGTCTTAAAACTAAGAGATGTAATGAATGGATTACAAGCTATAACAACGAGGATTAATTACAGCATGTGTTTGAGAGAAATTAATTTAGATAATATTTGAAAAACAATAATAACCTACTAAAAATGAACAATACAGTCAGAAAGCAAATTTTACTAAATATGTCTTAGACTCTTTCTCCTCTCCAAGTGTTACATATATTCATTTTGGTTTTGCAGAAGCTACCGAATGGGATGGGTGACAGCGACCAGCTAGCAATATTGCAGCATTCCGTTATGAATTTTGGATTAGGTGTCTTGTTCTTTGGAACTCATGCCAAGCTTTTGCCAATCTCTAGCGTTAACCTTTGAGCTCGGCTATCTGTATTCTGAGCGCCTGACCATGTCCGATGCTGCTTCCTAGTCTAGCAAATCCCACGCAGCCGAGTGTGCTCACCAGCAGCACAAGCAATTGTTTTCACTACTCATATTTGGCTTACTGTTCCAATTCACAGTCCTCATAGAGCTTTTTCCCCCAAAGCCGTGGCTGATTACAGCAGAGCTACATTTCTGTTGATGAATATCCTCTGTTTTTATACCAAACTGGAAGACGCACAATGTCTAATCCTCATCATTGTGAGTCAGCGCTGGATTAAAGAATTAACATGTTTGAGTGTGGCATAAAAATGGACCCGAATCTGCAGGATCATGGTAAAGAAAAATTTTCTGATCATTTTATACATGAATAACATATGCTGTGATGCATCATGCAACGTATTGCATTTCAATCTGAAAACTACGCAAATAGATATATCCGCTGTTCTACGTGATTTATAACTCACCCAATCAAACCAAACATTTCAGAATATGCAATATGTTATACTGTGGAATGCAGTAAATATGATGGTACCTCTGTCTTCTTTATTGTGAAGTGAGGATATTTGCTGTAATAGTTTGAGGTTTGTGTAAAGGGGCATTAAGCGGACTGACTTGAGGTTCAATAATTTGTATATTGTAGCACCTAAATGCCAACATGTACCTCAATATCCCTTCTGAAAAAGACTTTTAAAGATTTTAAGATGGCTCATGTTGGTAATTTACTGGCAAATGCTGCTTTAGTGCCATCAAAGCTGGTGAAGGATTTTGTGCCAAAACCAGCATTAATGTTTCCAAAACTAGAGATGGCACTGATCCGATACGTGAATGGGATATCAGTCTGATAACGACTGTGCACACCGAATAGGTTCTGCATGGAAAGTGTGACTGTGGTAAAACTGGTTTATTGTTCAACATTCACACTAACTCCTACATATTGATATGACAATGAGCAGATTTACATTTACAGCATTTAGCAGACGCTCGCATCCAGAGCGACTTGCATTTCCTAATTTCGGGGATAGTTCCCCTGAGAGCAATTTAGGGTTAAGCGTCTTGCTCACGAACCCAATGTTGGTAATGCCAGCGGTCGGATTCGAACCCACAACCTCTTGGTCTAAAGGCAAGTCAAGTGTTCTACCACTAGGCCACCAACATCACAGCACACCATTATACTGTTTAATTTCCTTAACAACACCAGCTCTCACTCACAATCTCTGTGTTCCTGATGCTTTAGCGCCGCAGGATTAGGGAGCGTCACTAAATGACACAAGTGTGTTTAGAGGAATCATGTTTGAGATGTTATTTTAATAATAAATCATTTAGCATATACATATAGGTGTGTAATTATGACATTGTTTTAGTAGGAAAACAGGATTTAAGTCAAGTATTTCCTTAAGCAGAACAGAATAATCTCAGTCATGTATTCAGACATTTTTTAAAGCATTTTGTTTCTTCTTTCTGCTTTAAAAAAGACTCAGAGACTGTATCGGCTCCATAGAGATCGGTCCAATGCCACTGATACCCGATCCTCATGTCAGATCGGTGCCATCTCACCATAGATAAGGCTTATTTTTGCTCGACACACAGCTGCTCGCCTGGGCAGAGATGGAGGATTTGGAGGCCAGGGAAAAACCTTGAACCTGTACCATCTGACAGTGGTTCAAAAAGAAAACAACCAGAAATCACGGACAGCGTTTTGGATGGTCAAGACTCACTGATGCAAGAGGTCATCATCACACCTTGTCCACACCAACAGAAGTGCTACTGTTGCAGAAACACCACCTCATTTTAACGATGCTGATCAGAGCAATATGTTATAGAGTGGTGTTGTAGAGTTTATCAAAAATGATATTAATTAGCCAACCTTTATCATTTGACTCAAGGTTCAGTTCTGATGTCCAGCCCATTGAAGGCATTTTCAGACTGACTTGTGGCTGCACAACCTTTTACGCTGCAGAGTTTAATACACTCCCGAGTGCATCATTAAAATTATCCACAATTTGTGGAGGTAATTTGTGGTGGCACCAGAGACCAAGGGTGGCATGTTCGTCAGGCAGTTTTGTTCTGGCAAATATGTGCGTTCCAACCGACAAAAAAGGGAGCTCTGTAACTCTCTGTACAGCTCTGTACAGTAGTTGGATGTCACCATGTTAAAAAAACTCCATGTCATTTAAGTGATATTTTAATATGAAGGATCAAGAGACTGTACACTACAACGGCGTATTAGGGCCATTGTAGATGGAGCGGGGTAAAATTCTGAGAAAAAACTCAAAACTCTAAAAATTGGAGAAATTCCGAGATTAAAGTCATAGATTTACAAGAAGAAAAGTTTGATATTGTCCAAGATTAAAGTGGCACATTTATGAGACAAAACTCACAAATACGTGACTTCATGATCTCAGAGAATATCTGACCTTTTTCTTGCAAATCTGCAAGTTTTTTATCATAAATTTGCTACTTTAATCTCAGAGAATATCCAACTTTTCTTCCTGTAAATCTACGACTTTATTCTCAGAATTTTAGCCCCCCCTTCGTTTTTCCTCTTTAGTCTACAGTACAATGGCCTTTATACACTGTCATAGAACACTGTTAATTAACTGTATAAAACAGAGGAGAACATATTTACGTCTTCTTAATGCAAAACTAGGGGTGGGAATCGAAAACCGGTTCCAATTGATCACTTCCATTAGAATTGTACACCTCCAACGTAATCGATTCTTCTCAACGATTCTCTCATTTCCCAGCACCACGTTTTCTAATTTTCCCTAAGTTTTGCGTCACGATACATTACGTCACACTCTCTGCGACTTTCAACCACGAGGAATCATGAAGCATAAATGATATTTTTCACGATGTAAACACACACGCTGCGTTTGTTAGCGCTCACGACTCTCACAGGGAAGTCCAACATTCACTAAAACCTTCCAGTTCAGTTCAATCTTCCCATTTATTACAAACAAAACTTATATTTTAGCTGATAAATAACAACCAGCGTTCTACTCACAGTACAGACATTTACTTGATATTTATTTATTCCCGACGCGCGTCCACAGTGCTTTTGTGCCGCGGCTCTCATATGGAACGCTCTCAAGACAACAATGTCCTTCTCTCCTAGAAATGAGTCAAAAATGAGTTATAGACCAAAATCAGACCAAAACTTCAGTATTTCTACATTTTCCATTAATCAGACAATATTTTCCCATTCTATAATGTTAGAGAGTAAAAAATAAATATAGAAAAATGCATGACTTGTTATCAAATAATTTTATTCTATATCCAGATGGATTCTAAAAAAAGTGTTTCCACCTGCACTAACCTTATTGTTCTTCATAAACTAAACCATAGAATGTCTCTGTATAATAACAACTCTGAATATGAATATGAATGTGTTGATGTTCACAGTCTTGTACAGACATCATTTTGGAAAAATAAAATGGTCGCCTTTGGTGCAGAAGACTGTGTAGAACTATTTTATTCATTCTCAAAAAACTACTCAGGAATCGATAAGAGAATTGATAAAGAATTTGATTGATAGGCAGAATCAACAATGGCATTGATGTTGATCAAATCTTATCAATTCCCACCACTATGCAAAAGTTGAGTAACCCATATAGCAACTTCACCCTTTTCAGCTCAAATTATTTTGGGCATTGTGTTTGGAAAAGGTTGTTTGTTCACATGGAAATACAATGGCTAGTTAGAATTAAAAGTGACTAACAATGGCCTGTCAAATTTGTCGACGTTCTGTGAAAACGTTCTGCGTGCTGCTGATGACAGGAGGAAGGGTAATATTTTGGCTGCGGACCACCACAGAATAAAAACATAAATTGCAGATGAAAACGTGCTGGACCAGCAGCTACGCATATTGAATCTGATCCATCCATACAATATTCATCACTCAACCTGATTTCCCTCCTTCCTTTTGACAACGATGAAAGTGGGTATGGATGCTCCAAACAGCCAGTGAAAGAAATTTCAAGCTCATTGAATGGAAAAAAATGGGACTTCACTTTTTGTGCTTTTGGTGTGTGCAAGGCTGTCTCAGCCATTGAAAATACTGTAGCAGTCCGCTATGCACTAAAGCAGAGTGCACTTGCCTGGAGTGATGGCTGCACGGATAGAAAACCGATGGGGCGCTTCATTCCATCTCAGCCTATTGAAGTCTCTAACTAACCTCACTCAAAAACGCATCAAAGGAGGACGAGACAGGGAGGGAGTGTGTCTGTCTGTCTGTCTGTCTGTCCATCTGTCTTTCTGTCTTTCTCTGTGTGGGATGTTTGGGAGACTACACACTCCCGTGATAGAAAAACTAAATATTTGATGATGTTATACATAATTATGAGATTTTGGAATGTAACGTATTAGAAGAAGAAGAAGAGTGATCATTAATAAAAATGATTTACTATAATATTAATACAAATAAGGAAAATTCTTCTTGTTATAAGCTGGCAGTGTAGTGGTTCAGGAGTTTGCCTCGTGATCGGAGGGTCGCTGGTTCAAGTCCCAGACTGGTTAAGGTTAGACATGGCACGACACCACTATTTAATGTCCAATACTATACCGATATTGTAAATTTGGATATCAACCGATACAATACAGTCTGAGCTTTTTTTGAACAGAAAATAATGCTTTTAAAAAATGTCTGAATACATGACTGGGATTATTCTGTTCTGCTTAAGGAAATACTTGACTTAAATCCTGTTTTCCTACCAAAAATGATTTATTATTAAAATAACATCTCAAACATGATTCCTTTAAACACAGTTGTGTCATTTAGTGACGCTCCCTAATCCTGCAGTGCTAACAGCATCAGGAACACAGAGATTGTGAGTGAGAGCTGGTGTTGTTAAGGAAATTAAACAGTATAATGGTGTGATGTGTTTTGGGCTTGTAGTGTGTTGTGTTGCTTGTTCTGCTCATTGTCATATCAATATGTAGGAATTAGTGTGAATGTTGAACAATAAACCAGCTTTACCACAGTCACACTTCCCATGAAGAACCTATTCGGTGTGCACACATTTACCCAATGCCACCAATAAATGATCCAGCTGTTTGAGTCGTTATCGGACCGATGTCCCATCCACGTATCGGACCGGTGCCAACTATAGTAAAGGTGCCACTGAGGGAACAATTCTAATTCTACTTAGCGTAGAACATTAAGGTGAAATTACATAAGATAAAGCCACATAACTGCATTAATAGTACTAAGATATAAGGAGTTGTAACGTAGAACAATAAACTGAAATGACATATGAAAAAGAATTAAAGATTCATATAGGTTCATATAGGAACTGGGTGTTTTTCTGCAATTTCATGTAAATGATAAAACCTCTGTTATGACATCATAGAAATTAATATATTTTATGATAAAAAACAACATTAATAATAATAATAATAATAATCAACAGAACAACTACAAGAGGGGTCCATAAGCACTTTGTGCTTGGACCCCTTATTAAAGGGGTTTTTGTGCGTATGTGTGTGTGAGTATATGTGCATGATTTTTCTTTCTGGGGTGTGTGTGTGTGTACTTGTACTTGTACTTGTGTGTGTGCATGAGCGACGATAAGACGACAAGCAGTCAAATGAATGGTTTGGAAAGATCCGAAACCTCAGAGCTTTTTCTTCCTTTGTGCTGTACGAGTGAGTGAGTTCATCACAGCATGTGATCATGTCGCAGAGCTGATAGCGAGCAATGAATTACTGAAGGAGATGACAGCAGCCTAATCCCCGCTCCAGTGGTATCTGAACTGAGCGCCGACTTCCGGATTCAGTTCGGGCCCGACGGAGGCAGCCTGGCTGGAGCGTCATTACCACTGGAAAAGTGGCCACCTGCGTGTTGTCTCTAGGTGTGATGTCGACTGGAACTTGCTACAGTAACGGCAGATAACAGCCATAGAACAGACGCCTGTTTCACATCTCATCAAACTGGGAGCTCTTGGTCGTGGTCAACGTCAAAGAGTTGAGGAGCGAAATGGTGTATTTTTCCTGAAAATTGCTTTTGATGCCATTAATTTTATAGCTAGCAGCTAGCGCCAGAGAATGTGTTGTGTAAGTGGAGGCTGAGCTCACGTTTGCACTCCATTTTGCAATGAGGCCTCCACGGGCCCCATTTTCACCAACCGCTTAAGGCAAATTTCTTCTTAAACCCCTCTTACGACTTTTTCACCAAAAGATTCTGGGTTTCTACCAATGTTTTCTTTATTCGAATTTGTTCGTAGTTAAGAACAGAATCTACGCACACTCAAGACCAGTCGCACGCACATTTGAGTGAGGATTTAAATGTAAATGTATTGGTGGTCTTTAAAACAACCTTAAAATTAATGTTATTAATTAACACTGTATTATGTAATAAATCTATAAAATGTTAATGTAAATTATTTATTGATATTTATTATAATCTATTATTATTTATAGACTTAATAACATCAGGCATTAATTAATGTATATTAATTAATTTAATTATTTTATTATACTACACAATGTAACATCATGTGGATTAAATCTCTGCCTTGTTCAATGATTTGATTATAAATAGAGATTAACGTTCAATTTGCTTCTACGTTGAGTAAATGGCAAAAGAAACACAACAGAAAAATAAAAATAATGCAGTACACTTTCAGGTTATATGTGGACTTTAATTTCTACCTGCAGTGCGCTAATCACCCCAGGTTTGATCCTCGCTTTTGTGCTCGTAGTTACCGAGATAGGCTTCTGCCCCCCAACCCCAACTCCCACCGCTGTAATTCTAAAGGGGCTTAGAATTTTGATAATGAAATGAAATGAAAATTTGCACTAAATGTGTTAGAACAAGAACGCTTATGGCTCTGTGTGGGCTAAATAGTTGTTGTATGATTCAGAGAGTCTTTTTGTTGTTTATCCTAGTTTTCAAATGAAATGAAATATTACTGTTCACACGCTTGTATTAAATGCTGCATTTTCAAGGTCAAGAACATGTCGCTTCACTTTTTTTGCCGCTTACTCAATGTGGACGTTAATCCTCTGTACGCTTATTTGTAGAGGCAACTTTCGCTGCTGGGTAAGCTTTTTCTAGCAGCTGTGCTGATTTCACCTCACCACGACTGACTGTTCAAGTGCTGCCTTGACGCCTTCCTCGCCCTACAGTCTCACGCCTCTTTTATGGGACATTGCGGGCATTTTCATGCTAATCTGAACAACTGCACACGCTTAATTACGAAACGGATTCATCATTCTTGGGCCTGTTCAAGGTCAAGTCAAAGTCAAAGTAAACTTTGTCATCTCAACTATGTACACTATGTATGTTTGAACAAAATATACATTAAATAAAAAGCATATAAAATATATAAATACACACAATAAGTCATAGAATAGCAATATATATACGTATATACAGTACATGTTTTTGCTAATGACATACAATAGGCTATAAATATAAAGAACTTATCTTTATAAATGCATATTATTTTAAATGCATTTGGGCCATTTGTTTACATGTAAATGAAGTTTTAGCCACCGCAAACACATATTTTTTAAAACACCCTCCAAAGTGAAGATTTTTCGAAGCGCTGGACTCAGAGATACGCGTAAAAGAGTAAAACAGTTTTAAAAGATGACGCCAGGAACGCTTCTAGGAATTGGAAAGAGAGGTGGGCTCCAGCTTTCAGATGTGGTTAGGGTTACGGTTAGAGCAGGCGCTACACGCCGTGCTGCCCAAATGTTTTCGTATCTACATAGTTTCATCACCAATTGATTATTAGAAGAGCGCGATTGTGAAACCCGTTATCTGGCTCGCCTATCCTTCTCGCCTTTTCTGGAAGACGCTAAGGACCAAGAACGCGGCCCTTTTAACGCCAGAAGAAGCAGTGACATGCAGCTTCCGCCTGGGTCCATATGCCCGCCCCACCTGCCTAGTATCCGCACTGGGA
Organism: Distichodus sexfasciatus; assembly: GCA_032718565.1. Taxonomy (NCBI): domain Eukaryota; kingdom Metazoa; phylum Chordata; class Actinopteri; order Characiformes; family Distichodontidae; genus Distichodus; species Distichodus sexfasciatus. Next base: position 1,839,899 of record JAVGVS010000059.1, on the reverse strand, counting down.
AACAGAACCATCATTTTAACTGGGATAATAAATAAATTCCAGACCTATTATTATTTATTTCCACTCGTATTCTTGCTGGTTTAGGTTTGGTTAAGTCTACACTTAACCCAAAAAATTATAGTGGGGTTTAGGAACTATTTAGGTGGCTAATGTCCCCTTAAAATAGACCTAATGACGTCCGTAGATGACGTATTTACTTCTATTGTGCGTGTGCCTTAAATACCTTACATTTCTACATATCACATGACTATGAAGAAGGCTACGGATCGTGATCCACTCTTTTTTTCCACTGTCGGAAAAATATGACGCAGACAAGTGGTAAACACTTAAGTTTGGAACTTGATCATGGTGTTCTAGTGCAGAGATTTTTTACACTTAAAGGTCTTGTAAACGAATTAAAAAAATAAAATGTATTTGTAATATTAGGAGATGGCTGATACCAATTTTTTAATGTTCGATACCATAACGATATTATAAATTTGGATATCTGGCCATACCCATACAAATCGATAGTCACAGTGTTTTTTAAATCCATAAATAAAGCTTTAAATGTTCGAAATACATGACTGAGATTATTGTTATATGAAGAAATACTTGATTTAAAATATTGTTTTCCTACTAAAACAATGTAAATATTACACACACGCTAAATTATTTGTTCAATTGTTGATTGAACATTATAAAGTAAAAAGAAACTCCTATAAACTTCTGTAAAGGGCCACCAGAGCCGCTGGCCACAATAAAGCACTGGGCTGCTCCAGAATAAACGGGGGAAAATCTAACTAAACGGCAGAATTGTGAGCAGAACGCTGGTTGTTGTGGTTATTTATCAGCTAAAATATGGTTTGTGTCTGTAATAAAGGGACGTGCTTTTGACTGAACCGAGCAATTTATATTGCAGTAACAGCACTCTTTATGTGCGCGCCATTAACACAGCGCTTTGTTTAGTACTGGAAAAATGTCATTTATATGCTTTTTTGTGCGTTTACTTCTGTTTTAGTGCAGGAAACATCTCACAAATACTTTCACATGCAGAGGGATCAGGTCTTGTCTTGTGTGTCACTATGTTGTGTGTCACTATTAAGGCCCGCAGAAACATAAGAGCTAAATACAGTGAGTGAAATGAATTAAACCAAGCTTCGATTCAAGAAAAATTGCCTGAACCATTTTTTGTAATAGAATTATTAAAGCTATTGGAACAGTCAAGCTTGCCCACTTTACCGCAGTACCACTTCCCATGCATAACGAATTGAGCGTACACGCATTTACAGATCGGCTCCATAGAACGGCCCAATGCCACCGATGCCCGATCTAGCCATTTGAGCGGTTATCCGGACTGATACCGATCCACATATTGGATCGGTTACATCTCTAAAAAATAAGTATTTATTTTAAAAAATCAGCATAATGCAGTAAACAGAAAATGTATTTTTGGTCGGATCTTCACTTCAGATGTTTTAAAAGACATTCCCGCTTTGAATGTAAGTTGTCAACAGAAGGCTGACGGGACAAATGAAGTGCATTACGAAGATTAAAAAATATCCACATTCGTGTAAACAGGCCTTTAGAAAACACAGGTTAAGAACCCATCAAGAGCACATTTAAGAAAATTCTGAAGAAGAGCTACTCAGAACGAGGCCTCTATCTCTATCATCCATTTATTTTCAGACACGGCCTACCCCAAGAGGCCCACGCAGACTGGACATCCCTCAAAAAGAGCCATATCTAAGTAAGGCCGTAACTAAAATAACTTTTTTTTCCAGTAACACCGGAGGGCATTTGCAGAGCTCTCAGGCTGCTAGTCATGTGACTCTTTTTTTGCCAAACTGATGTCTGCTGATGCAAGAGGAGATTGCAAGTAACCTGTGCTCGCTTGGTGGCGGATTTATAGCGTACGTCAAAGCATTTACAAAAAAATAAAAAAAAATATATATATATATATGCATATATGTATAAAGTCTGGGGTCGTTGTACGGCGGCTCGTGCCCTCATCCAGACAAAAATATGAAGGCGAGAATAAAGGACGTGCTCGGACAACCCCGCCACAGAGGTGAGAAATAAATAGCCTTTATTCTAATAAACAGTTCACTCTTTCCCTGTAGCACTGGCTATTTGATAGGTCACGCTTATTATCTTCCGAGCCGACACCGGCGATGGGCTGTTCTCATGGTTGCCATTGATAAGTCGATGAAGAAGTAAAGAATTCATTTAAGTGAAATTGAAATGGCTCACAGGGAACGAGGTGAGAAGCGTGAGAATGCTACACATATCAAACCTTCAGGGGAAGCAAGTCTTTAGTCCTTAGGGATTCCGAGTCAGACATGTTCAAATCCATTGCTGCCACTAATCTTCGTAATACCCTTTATTTGTCCCGTCAGCCGTCTGTTGACAACTTACGGTCAAAGCGGGAATGGGAAAAACAAGCCCTTTTGCTGGCTGCTCCTTGCATAAAACATCCTCGAAAAAATACATTGTCTTTTAGGGCCGGTTTATTACGCAGAAATTTTATAAACGCATATTTTAGTAAAATACATTTATTAACATTCGGGTTAAAAAAAAACAAATCTGTGTACAAACTATATCAATAAAATGATCTCGACGTTTACCACTTTGTCTGGCGCTTTCTTGTCTAAAGGATCACGCATACAGCAGCTCTTCATGATTACCATAGTCACTGGTAAGGAATTTACAGTATTTTGGGCCCAGTCCACCAAACACAGTTTTGTGCTGGCAGCGCCTATTTTCAATGTAAATCCTATGAGCTTCAGCGTTCAGAGCGCTAAGTGCCTTCAGCGGAAAAAAAGCACCATTGGAGACGTTTTTTACTGCAGCACTCAGAGCACTTCATGTTGAAATCCGTTCAGCTATTAGAACAGTGCTGGGCTCGTCAATGTCACTTCTCTCTGGTTAGCCAATCACATTTGAGGAAGGGGCAGGACACAGTCAAGAACTCACTACAAATGGTGACGTATCTGGAGCAGCTGGAGAAGCTTATTTTGGCTTTAATTACACAGTTTGAATAAAAAACTACAATGATGTGATCAAACCCGTTTTCTTGCACGGTTTATCTCATACCCCATTCTCTACGTCTCCATGTAGGTCCCTATGAAATGCTCTTTATTTTTTCCAGAATTCCGTTTTTTCCATTTTTATTCTTCTGAATTCCGTGTTTTACGTTATAATCATATCATGTGATCATCCCCTAAAAAGTGTCTAATTATGGACTGGATGGAAAAAAAACAATGCAATAGAAAAAAATTCACATTAAATGACTTATTCAACTTCAACAAAGTGCTGGGGTTCAGCAGAACATTTTCTGCTTTGGTAAAACATTTACCTGTAAACAACAAAAAACATTCATTTTTTTGTGCAAAACGAATCGTTTCTGATGTGAGTGTTTGACTGTAAGTGGTCGTCACATGTTCTTGCGGGTGCAGTCTATCGTGTGCTGGCAAAACTGACAAAAGAGTTGTTCTCCCGATTCATAAAATCATGTGGGTATTGTTCTTCTCTAAACTTAGCACTGACACTCCAGTTCCCTAATTTTTTGAGGACTTCGGTGTTTCGGCCTCTTCACCATAGCTGACCGCTGACGTTTCCCCCTCTGTGTTTGTGCGTTTGTGTGTGTGGAAAGCTGAGTCCCGCCTCAACAGGTAACACGCACAGGGGGCTGCAGCGGCCAAAACTGATTAGAAACCTTTTCTTTGCTTTGCTTTGCCCACACACCGATATCAGCCAATTATACGACATTCCGCGTTTTACAACTGATTCCATTTTATTTGTTGAATTCCGCGATTCCATCTGCGTTTTCCGCATCGCGCACATCATAGGGCCCTATCCAAGACATGTGAGTATCTAGTTCAAACGCTGCTGCTAACGCCAAAATGTCATTTCTCTCCACTGTGAAGATAATCTCTTTGATGTCGGCTAAACTACTGATCTCAAAGGAACACGTTACAATGTTTACATGAAATAGGAACGAACGCGGAAATGGCCGATGATGCTTTTTGTAACTTAGCAACAACAAGCGCTGAGAGAAGCACAGATAAAACCTTCTGGAAGTGAGGTTTTGACTGCTCTCAGTGCAAAAAAACACTTTTGGTGGACACAGGTCCCTAAAGACACGCGCACAATAGAACTAAACACATCATCGTTTTAAGAAAACTGTCTTTTACTCACTTACATGTATCCACAGAATGCAGCATTTTAAAAAAACATGTTTGAGGTGGCTAAAACTGCTTACGTGTACTCTGTTTAGGACCCAAAGGTAGAAAAAAAATATGCATTTCTAAAAATATCCGCATACGTGTAAACACGCCCCTAGGAGAGGTGGGGAAACGGTAACATACCTCTTATCTTGACATCTCGGATGTACTTTAGCAGGAGACTGCCATCAATGGGGTCCATTTTGGCGCAGAGGCCGACCTTCCCGGGGCAGAGGTCTCTGTGCATGTTATGGAGCGCGTGGGCCATGGCGTACACGGCATCGATCACAAACATCACCTTGCCTTCCTGCTCGTAGGCCGAGTCCTTCCCGATCCTCTCCTGATCTGCAAGACGAATGAAGAGCTAGAAGGTCTTATCTGCTTCCTGTTGAGCTTGATGCAGGTGTTCACACTAAAAATTTACGATATACAGTACTGTGCAAAAGTTTTAGGCAGGTGTGGAAAAAATGCTGTAAACAAAGAATGCTTTCAAAAATGGAAAAGTTAATCATTTATTTTCATCAATCAACAAAATGCAGTGAATGAACAAAAGAGGAATCTAAATCAAATCAATATTTGGTGTGACCACCCTTTGCCTTCAAAACAGCATCAGTTCTTCTAGGTACACTTGCACACAGTTTTTGAAGGAACTCGGCTGGTAGGTTGTTCCAAACATCTTGGAGAACTAACCACAGATCTATAATCCTATAATCCTACAAAATAATATAATGACTATAATCCTACAAAATCCCTGACTTTGTGCAAGTGTACCTATAAGAATTGATGCTGGTTTGAAGGCAAAAGGTAGTAACATCAAATATTGATCTGATTTAGATTTTTCTTCTGTTCGCTCACTTTGCATTTTGTAAATTGATAAAAATAAACAATCATTATTTATATTTCTGAAAGCATTCTTTGTTTACAGCATTTTTTTCACACCTGCCTAAAACTTTTGCACAGTACTGTAAATTATAAAATTATGAATATTGTATAAAAATATATGAACAAGCTGTTTTCAACACTTTTCATTGGTTTTATATTTCCAAAACTGTCAGGCCAATGTGAAGACTGACCAACAGAATTGTTTTATGAATAAAAATGACCAAAAATGGACATGCGAGGTTTCAACAGTGACAATCTGTGAATACATAAATAATCCCCCTAGTTTGGACTGACTAATAATTGCTCCACTGGCAAAGTAGAAAAATGATACTAATAACAGTTCTTATTGAGTATTATAATTATTATGATTCATCTTTCATCTTGTGTTGTTATTATTATGAGCATTATGATATTATTATTATTATTATTGACCTTTTGGCTAAAAACTTGTAAAAAATAAATCATAATGATAGTAATAGTAGTATTAATACTTCATGATGATGATGATGATGGTAACGACTATTACGACACTGCAAAAATCAATAATATCATGTTTTTGGATAACATGAAAAGTCTTTTCCTCACAATATGCAGGACAATTTAATTCTACCTGCATTTAATAGCACGCTACGGCATGCGGCGTAATGACTTAACGTGTCATCGCCCCTGTTATCTTCGCCATGCATCGTGCTCTCTGTGCCGTGCCTGATAAATGGAAGAGGTCTGGTACCACACGAGGACAGAATAATAGACAGTGAGAGAGAAAGCAAGATTAATTATCTTTCCGAGCTCATGTAATCATAGCAGACAGCTGTATATTCATTAGAGCTGGAGTTGCTCAGCGTGCTATTTTTTTTTTTTTTTCTTTCAGCGGGACCTTAATTGGCAAGGAGCAGTTTCAATTATGACCCCGCCGAATTAAAGCGGGAGACGGCCTGTCAGATGTCACGGTGTCAGGCCTCGATTGCACGGTGCAGTCTTCAGCCTAAAGCCCGCGACCAGCCGTGACAATGCCGTCGTGTGTCATTACAGACACTTAGCTGACTTTGGCCACGGTGTCGCTCGCTATGAGTGCTGCGGGCAGTCCGGGGTCAGGAGCGGGGGGGAAGGGGGGTCGGTTGGGGGATGGGGAGAATACCCACCTGAAAAATGTTCAGGAAGGGGGGTTCACGCGACGTGTGTGTTTTGGTGTTGGTGCCCGAAAAGCTACGGTAGCTGCTCGAAAATGTGTCAGTCTTGTACTACGGGGCCTGTAATCAGCAGCACTCCAGCTGAGGCTGCGACAGAAAACCAAAGGCAATTTAACAGGCCAGACAAGCCCATGCATCTTTAAAAGGCTGAATTAAAGACGCAGGATACGCCGGTGTAATTGTTTGCCACGAGCACTACTACCGGAGACAAAAAAAAGCGCCAGCGTCTGACTGCGTCGCTGTGGCTGAGGGGCTGCCTGCAAGAGAAAAATATAAGCCAATGTGATATCGATCTCACAGAGAAAGAACAACCAGCATGCACGCTCCACACACACACACACACACACACGTTCTCCTCTCTTCACCTTCTTCCTTTGTCTTTTCATCTCAAGACACACACATTTGTGGACTTTTTCCATCACAGAGCACCCAATTTCGTCTCTCTCTCTCTCTCTCTCTCTCTCTCACACACACACACATTTTCCTCCTTTTTATTTTTATTCGCAGGCACACACTCGCACACTTTTTCCATCACAGAGCACCCAGTTTTGTCGCACCCTCACGCATCCACACACACTTCTAGTTCTTCTCAGAGCATGCCCTGACACACACACACACACTCTCTCTCTCTCGTTCTCATCACCTTCGTCACTTTGTTTCTTCATCTGCGGACGACAACACTTTTTTCATCACAGAGCTAGAGTTGGGATCAAGACCACCTAAACCAAGACCAAGACTCTGAAGGGTCGACACCGAGACTGAGACCGAGACCGGACCAATGGACCACATGACTAATAAGTGGAAGATGCAAAGCCTAAGCAACATTAAAGATGTTTCTTCAATATTTCTCTCTTACATATCTATAATGAGGAAATCACTTCACTGGAAGCAGTTATCAACACTGATCACATCATATGTTAAACTCAACAAACCACAGTGAACACTCCTCAAGACCAAACCCACTGCTTTATTGGTTTGCAGAGTTGTTATTATGCAGAAACATTCTATGGCTTAGTGCTGTAAAGAAAAATAAGGTTAGTGCAGGTGGAAACACGTCTTTATGCATTTGATATCCATCTGCATATAGAATAAAATTATTTGACAACAAACAATGCATTTGTTTTTATTTATTTTTTCCCTATTGGTTACGCACTAACATTATAAAATGGAAAAAAATATTTTCTGATCAATTGACAGTGAAGAAATGCTAAAGTTTGGGGTAATTTTGGGCCAATGTGGACTCATTTAGGCCTCTAAAATGAGCTGCTTTTGGCCTTTCTGGATGAGAGTCGCGAGCACTAACGTGTGTTTACATCGTGAATAATGTAATTAATGCATTTTTATGCAATTACTTCAGTTTTTGTGCACGGGATTACTCAGAAATAATTTCACATACAGAGGAATGAAGTTGAAAGTTGTGTGATTCTCACGGTATGTGTGTGGTTTCTGTAAGTTAAAGTGATTTATTAAAACACTAATTAATAGACAACACAAAATACCTGCGTCGGTCTCAAAGAGTTAACAGTAATATCCTCAGAGTTGTGGTCTCGGCTGGTCTCCAGATAAAATCCTCCTCCTCTTTGTCCGAGTCCATAATAAGACCGGGTACAAATACGACCGAGTCCGAGACAAGACTGAGACTTTTAAACACTGGTCTCGAGTACTTGAACGCTACACAGAGTGCCCAGTTTTGTCGCACGCTCACACACAAGCACATACACACGGCCGGCTCTAGCTGCCTTTAGAGAAATTGGCTTGGATCAAGAGAAGCATGACAGAGGAGGTTTCAGCGCCTGGAAGGAATCAAGTGGACAGAGAACCACACCGCTGACCCCCTGTACCTCCAGCTGTTAACAGGTTTTAAAAACTCAAGCTGCTTTTCCTGGGAAGGCAGAGCCCCCTCTGGGACCAGCAGCTCCGCCTCGCTCTGTGTGCCAAGGAAAGCGCCAGAGAAATTTGTCAAACTCCTCTGTGTTTGTGTGTTTTCATTATGTGGGTTCTGAGTCCTCGCTACTCTAACAAAGGCCTTTCCCTCTCTGTAGCACCTTCATTTGCAGCGGCCTTACATTCTTATTCACAGAATTAAATTCGGAGAAGCTGCTCGCTGTATATGTGGGAATCTATTAATTTTTGGCTGGAGGATTAATATTGAGGATACTGTGGCAGCCGCAACACGCTCGAATTGCCGTCAAGAACATGTTCTTCCGTTTGGCTCCCCAAACCGCAAAATCCTCTCAGCTATCAAGCGTAATTGTTCTTTTGGAAGCGATTCAGGAAGCGTAGCTTGAAGGCATTTGTCTGAGATTCAGAGAGAAATAATGCATGAGACAAGACTACCTGACTCTAACACTGAAGCATCTATTGTGTAGCATGATGATCTACCACTCCAGAGGGAGGCTGCAGATTGTCATTTTATCCCGTTCTTGTTTCTACAACACACACCCACCCACACATACACATACATACACACACACACAAACACACACACTTTTACCCACTCCTGATCGCACTAGAACTTTCTCTATGTAAATCAGAGAGGATCCTCCATGTTAATCAGGTGGCCTGTGCTTGTGGAGTCGGGCTGCAGTGTAACCTGCGCGGTTGGTTCATTTGCTGGGATCATGGATCCCCCTGAGAAAGAGATCAGCTCTGCCCCACTGTTCTCTCACATTACAATCAATACTGCAACCATCACACATTTCTCATAGATAAAAGATGGGTCCTGCCGTTTGATCAAAGCACTCTGGCGAAACCTTTTAGACATCAACTATTCTCCCATCCCGCTCTCTTCTGAGGAGCACAAGCCTAAGGGCGTGACTTTAGCGAGTTCTGAGAACATTAAAAAAAAACATCTTAAATTGCTCACGCATCACGGGGGCTTTTGGATTAGGTAATGCAGATGCTAAGAGTTATCACTGAGTGACAGCCACAAAATCGTTTGGAATACGACAAGAGACTAAATTTGCACTTTTATCTCCTGACTTGACACTGACTTTGGAATGAGTGAAAATCCAGCATTAGCTTTTACAGACCTAAGAGAAGTTGGCACGTTTTTCTACCTTTGCTTTTGGGCTTATTCTAGTGTGTGTGTGTAGAAGTTAGCCATACATGCTTTATGTTATGGCTAACGGTTTAGTCCACACCAGGACTCCATGGAGACATCATCATGAAACCAACTGGGATTGGACCCTATGGACCTCTACTGAATTAGCAGCACAATACTGAACTAATTTCAGCTTAATGTTGCTGAGAGGGTCCTGCAAGTGGCCCAGCAACAACCCGGGATTTGAAATATTCCTTGGATTATTTTTGTATCTTTGCTTCTTTAAATCATCTTGAACTATTGCTTGTTCATTAAATGTTCGTGCACCCAGTCGCCCAGAGAAGGATGGGGTCCCCCTCCGAGTCTTGGTTCCTCTCAAGGTTTCTTCTTATTAGAGAGAGTTTTTCCCTGCCACTGTCACCTCAGGCTTGCTTGTTGGGGGGTTTAGGCCGGTTATATGTAAAGTGCTTTGTGACAGTGACTGCTGTTAAGAGCGCTATGTAAATAAATTTGAATTGAATTTGAATTGAATTGTTCAGGACGTCCTGCACTACTCATAGTCATAGTTTGATGTGTCAATGCTGACACTGTCTTGAAATCAGCACATTTTTGATGAAAAAAAATGAAAGTGAGTGATTATTTGTCATTGTTAACAACACAGCACACAGTGCACCAAATGTGAGCTCTGCATTTGACCCATCCATGAAGGAGCAGTGGGCAGCTAAGCGTCTGGAGAGCAGTGCTTGGGGACGGTACCTTGCTCACGAGTACCTCAGTGGTAACTTTACCTGTCCCAGATTCGAACCTCCGACATCCCGATCACGTGGCGAACGCCCTACCATTACTCCCCCAAAAACTGACGCCTGTAGAATTTTTGTTTTGTTTTTTAGCTTTATGTAGTATAAAAGTGCTGAAACTGTAGACATAACTACTAGAAACAGTGTCTGTTTTATTGACTTGCAGAGTTGTTATTATGTAGAGACTTTCTATGGCTTAGTGCTGTGAAGAAAAATAAGGTTAGTGCAGGTGGAAGCACTTCTTTATCCATTTGGTATCAATCTGGATACAGAATAAAACTTTTTGATAACAAATAATGCATTTTTCTATATACGCTCTAACATTAAATGGAAAAAAATAGTTTCTGATCAAAACAATAAAACAAAAGAATAAAAAGTAGAATAAAATTATATGCTAACAAACAATGCATTTTTCTCTATGTATCTTTTCCCTATCGATTACTCACTAACATAAAATGGGAAAAATAGTTTCTGATCAATTGAAATTGAAGAAATACTAAAGTTTTGGGTAATTTTGTGCTGATTTGGACTGATTTTGGCCTATAAAATGAGCTGCTTTTGGCCTTTCTGGAAGAGAGCATGATGGGAGCATTTTTGTGCATGATGGTGTTCCACATGAGAGTGGCAAGCACCAACATGTGTTTACATCATGCGTAAAGTAATTAATGCCTTTTTACGCGATTACTTCAATTTTTGTGCAGGGAATTACTCTGCACAAAATAACTTCATATACAGAGGAATGAATATAATGTGATTTCTGACCGTTTGTGTGTGGTTTCTGTAAGTTAAAGGGATTCTGAGTTATTAAAACACTAATTAATAAACTACGTGTCGTTCTCAACGAGTTAAGCTTCTCTGTTTCATGTCACAAAATCTTGTTCTACGTTCTAATGACGAAGCAGGTCGGGTCCGGAATTTGATGTAGAACAACTTACATACTGTATACACATCACAAATACACGCGCAGTGGACCTACAATAATTCAATCTATGTGATGGACTGCATCCATGGGCAAACAGTAGACTGAAATGACATTCATTATAGAAGTAACTGTACAATATTTCATTCGTATAGCCACTGAAAAAATGAAAGACCTCAAACGGGTCGCACCACGTCTGTGCATTTCAGCTAGAAACAGAACCTAATGTGCATGGTGTGAAAGGAGAGAGAGAGAGGAAGCTGAAAGCAGATATATCCAGCCCTTTAATCCTCCAGTAACCACAGGGCTTTTGTGAGGGCTGGAAAATCACAGCTGTGTTGTTGCTCTCTGCTATCTAACACCGCTGCATGTGAGGGAAGCATGGAAACAACACACGAGCATTCCAGCCTCCCTGACACTCCATCCACAAACGCCTAGACAAAATATGCACAATTGCCGCTCTTTTCATCTCAGGCCCGGGCAGCCACCCTTTTACAATATTAATAAGCATGAGCAAAGCCGTCTCGAATCTGGAAACCCTGCTTTTGTTGCTTCAGCAGGGAACGTCACTTTTGAGGCTGGGGCGGCACGATTTTCAGCTTAATCTCGAAAAATTTACTGCTGAGGAGCCGGCGTGTAGCTGTTAGCTTTCAAACCGACAACGTCCTTCAAACTAGTGGGGGGAGAAAAGACAAGATATTGTCAGATCTCCTGCTTGGATTCGTCCATTCACAGATCCTGAAGATCTTACATGGCGTTCGTCATCAGCAACAATGTCAGTAGGAATTTGTGCAGATCTGTGGGTGCAGGTTGACTCATGCATGGGTGGGTTTGTCGGTGGGAACGTTGTCCCTCTGAGGCGTTCTTTGGGACGTGTTCTGTCTTATGTAGTAGAGCGCAGTGGAGAACTGTCTTCCCTTTATCCTCCTCTCTTTGAAGATGTACAAAGAGCAGGCTGGGAATTTTTAGAATTAGTTCGTGCACACTTTATAAAGCCATGATTAAAAAAAAGAAACTTCAGCTTTGCAGGCAACAACAATGGATAAACGTGGCGTATTTGCTAATCCCTGCAACTTGCTTGCTAACAAATACCTGCCTATGCCAGCTCGATCTTAATGGGAAAATGCTTTTGTTTGCTGGAATGTCAGTCTGCTTTCTTTACAATGCTGTAAACAAGCTGATAAGGAGGGGATCGCTACGCTGGCACCATCCTCCACGGTAAATAAAAGGGTTTACCAAGCAGTAGGCAGCGAGCTCCTGTTCAGGCATCGCTACTCTCCGATAAATATTACATCTCCCCTTAGAGACAACACCACTAGCGGATGTGTTACCTCGTTGTATTTGCATCAGAGCGGGCATGACTTTGAGTCAGTAATATGCTCTTTTGAGTCATACATGCCACAATTTCTTCAAATGTTTTAATTAATATCAACGTGCAAGGCTAATGGCTTTTATTACGCCAATAACTGCTGTTTGCAAAGCCTAAAAACCTAATACTTTGGATTTGTGTATGTCTACATTTTATTCAGTTTGGTACGGATGGGAGCCTAGCAAATCAGTATTTCAGGGGAATTTAATTACTTTTTTTTTTCAATATTGTTTGGTTCTGTTCATCTCCTTTCAGTCATCTGTAGTATTCTACGCACCATTAAAAAGGTTTAATAAATAAATTACATTCCCTGCGTGGCTCTAAAGTGCAGACTGGATTTCCTCCTTATACACGACAGTCTACTGTATTGGCTTTAATTAACAGAGCGAACAGAGACGGTGCTTTTAATCAATGTTAGTTATTCAGGAATCTCCAGTCAGGCAACAATAATGATTTCCTAGTGAGCCCAACAATTGCGCTATGAAATAAAGTGATTTATTCTATCGTGCTCGCACAGTGAATCTTTGCCATGTCAGAATCGGCCAAAAAAAATTAAATAAACGTCTGGCTTACCAAAAGTAGCTTGCTTATGAATACATTATAATGTTACAATTATAAGACAGCATCTGGTGAACTGTGAAGCTTCGGTCAGCCGCAAATTCTCAGGGGCAGTCGGGTATAAAATCGGCTTCTTAGAATCACCTGCAGTGTCTTAGTGCTGCAGTGCAGCAAAGCGGCGGCAAATGCCTCGTTGAATCCGTTCTCCGCCGAGTCTCCCTCGAAAAAGGCCAGCATCTTTCTCACCATGCATACTGACTGACCACAGCTAGAGGTGCTTTGCTATGTGACAGCTGCTTTGGGTGGCCAAAGGGTCAAGTGCTGACCGGCTTTGAACTCGGTGCTGGGAAGCTTATGGCTATCTATGCCTCTTTCAAACGAGAGGGAGACCGAATCAATTAAGGATCATCATCTCTCCTCCAGTACAGTGGATTAGGAGGGGTTTTTTCCCCCTCAGCCAGTATAGGGAAGGTATCGCTCAGTGGAGGAGTTCAGACATGAAACAGCTTCAAGGAATTACGACTTACCAAGCTCCGCTGTAAACAAAGGCACAGTTTGTCAGACAATCAGCAGAATATGCCGGGTCTTTTCTAAATGGATTTGGCACGACTGTTTGTGAGTTCCTTTTCTCACGTTTCTTCTCCCTCTTCCCCACTTTTTACAGAGCTTTGTTGAAGGGTGTTTTCTTGCCAGCAGGGAGACAGTGAGGATTTGTTATTTCTTACTTGTGCATTTCTTTATTCCGGATCCCTTCTTCAAGGCGTGGCGGTTGAGCTTGCAGTTGAAATTGTTTTCCCAGAATTCAGCAAACCAGATGTTCCTCCTGTTGTTCTCCAGCGTTCGACTGGTGAAGTAACGATCAAAACCTGAGAGCAGATCGATGGAAGGAGTGTCACTTTAATACGCTCTGTCAAAATCAAAGGGCATGGGCCACTAATCTGTGGAGGATATGGGTCAACACAGTGCATTAAACATTTCCCCAAGCAGGACCACCATTTCAGGGATCTTAAAAGGAGAACAAAAATTTGAGCATTGGATGATGACACAATTTATGGGTGCCATTCTGTTTTCTTTGTGAAATTATTATAAACTAACCTTAATAATTATCCAACAAGCTACAACATGCTGATCATCTGTGGAGGTTTTAGTAAGCATTACATTATGTAATAATAATCTACCTTTGATGGACTGGCGTTTTGGCAGGATGGTGACCGCTCCCTCGGCCATCTCCTCTTGGTGGATCACAGGTGATATCTTGGAGCCCCAGCTATCTGACCCCACCCACAAGAAGTGACCAGTCAGATTGGCTTTCTTGGCTGCTTGCAGTAGCCTCCTTTAAAGGGAGCAGAAAGGAAGGACCCGTTTAGCACATCACTGGGATTAGGCAGCATCAACCGTACTGTATGTACTGTTTGTCAAAATACTGAGCATTTTCCAGTGCTTTGGTGACACACTACTTAGAATAATTGCAAATCAATGTGATATTGACCGTTTGATATTGATCATGGTTAACAATGAACTGTATGAGCATGCTCCAACACACAAAGGTGTTTGATGGTAAATCTGGTGAGAATCGAATGCACAAAATCATACTGAGAAATGCATACGTCCATTTCAAGTCCATTTTATCAATATGAAAGCTTGAGAAGGATCTGACATTTTAGAAAAAAAAGAATGATCCTAAATATTCACAAAATGAATGTACTGGAGGTTTAATATGACAGTTTCCCTGCCCCAAAAGTCTTTCAGCACAGTGAAATTTCCAACATAATAGGCTTTCAAATAAAAATGATTAGTTCTTAATGACAGGCCAGTAGTTATAATGTATCTACGTTAAGGCATTTAGCCTCATTCTGTTGGAACATCTGGGTCGTAATGGGTCTGATTAGGATTTCCAGGTGCAGCACTCAGAACTTGAGGGTTTTAAACATTCCCATGTGGAGAATTATACAAGAGTTAGAAGAATGCAGAGAACAAAGAAAAGCATATTTATCCTTCTCCGACCTTCCTGCTTTGTTATAACGACTGTAGATTAAATGCAGTAATTATATTTACGTAGCAATCACAGTACCCTGAAAATCTGGCTTGAATCTATTCAAAAGTTAAATTACGTTTTCTTACATTTATTTGATTTTGAACTGTTCATTAAACAAACCTTAATGTTTAAGTACATTACACTAGGCTTGAGTTGTTCTACCTCATAATTTCAAGTTCATTGAATTACAATGTTCAAGTTAATTCAGCTATTTAAAACTTATACTGTATATTACTTACAAACTTAATTTGAAAGTTAACATTGAGTAAACATTTCAAAATTAAGATACAACTTCAAAATTAAGATACTAGGATATGTAGGTTCCAGAAAAAAAAGCAAAATTATGAATTGAAAATTCAAAATTACGAAAAAGAAAGTCATAATTATGAGTTTTGAGTTTTAACATGATAATGATCACTTTCTACCTCATAATAATGACTTTTTGTCCCATAATTTTGACTTTTTACCTCAGAATTTCAAGTAACTTTCTTGTTATAAAATTTCTTTATTTTCAAGAGCAAGAGTGCCTAAAGTTGTATGTTGAGTCACGAGGTGGTGTTTGCCAGTACTGTCGCTAAACGCGAGTTGGCACTTCCCTCCCTTAAATGAGTTTTTACAGAGCGTGCTGGCTGGATATAAAATATTGAACATCAACCAAAAACATATCAATTATAATGGAATTATCACAACTAGAGACAGATGAGTCTTATTCTGAAAAACAATCAGTGTTTAACAATAAAAAGCAGCTGATATGTAGCATAGCAAAGTTTAGCCGCTAAGCTAGCTAAAGCTATGTGATAACATCTCACACATTAATCATATTGATCTATAATGTAAAAATTAAGTAAAGCAAAAACACACAATTCCAGGTGTTTGCTTAAAAGGTGTTTCTTTGCCTCATGGTTTGGCACAGCTCCTTCGCCCTCGATTTTCTCTTCCAACAATGTGCGCGCAAGACCTTCTACAACGTCACTGAGAAGTCAACCGATGAGCACAGAGAAGCATCTGAACGCTCCAAGTGAAGTTAATGTTATTTGTTAAGTTAGCGTCACCTTTGGCACAAAATGAAATACTTATGTGATTTAAGTTATGCTAACTTTATACACATATATAAGTAAATATAACTTTTATTTTCAAGTGAAATCAATTTTAGAATAAACAGTGTATGTTTAGTGGCACAAAACCATTTTTTTCAATAAAACAGATCATTATTAATGTGTATAAAAAGGGAAAAAGGAAACCTGATGAACTCACCTTATATCATCCTCATTCGCAAAAATAATCACGCCTCTTGCATTGGGGTTTTCTGCGAGTCGGTAAATGATCTTGTCAAACTCTCCTGGTTTGGGCTCACGGGGTATTTTAACGGACTGGGAGATACACACGGTCCCTGTTGAACAAAAAACAACAAAGGAAGATGGTAGACAGTTCAGTGAAATGCTGCATTATAAGGAACAACAGTGATCATCAACCACAATCCCAGTGTCTGCAGTTTTAAAACACATTTTCCTTTACTTAAATCATTCAAATACAACTGTCAGCTTTCTGTTTGAAACAGCAGTTTTCCCCTCAACTTTAAAATGAGAACAGGAAATCCAAAAATAATTTAACAGTGCAGCCATCTCTTAAAAAGCAGTCATGCAAAAGAACAAAGAGAGATGAAAAGGAGGAGGTTTTCATGTCTTGTTTGCCCTCTTGGGTCTTCTGTAGGTTTTTGTTTCTCGCTGGTACTTTATTCTCCAGTGCTACACGTTCTACTTCCAGTTGATTTTACACAGAAGCCCGGAAAAAGCCTCACACTGCAGGTAATGCCGACGCTGCACGGGTTGTATATGAGGCTGTCGTGTTGAAGGCCTGGAGGAACGACCCACTCTCTCCAGAGATCTCATGCTCTATAGAAAACTTAATTACTTTGCCCGGAAACCTCAATTTACTAATGTGTTGCTCCACTGGGCTCCCTAATTGTAACTCTTTCTAGGCGTGTTTTGTCATCAGGTATGCCACTGTGTGTGTTTATCCCACATTGTAGCTCATCTGGATTTAAAGGCCGAATTCCAGACTGCCTCTTTGCTGAGCAACCTGTCATTGTCAGTCGTACACTTATGCCGCTCCGCTGGCGCAACCCCCGAATTATCCTCTGCACACTCAACAGTGTGTTTTCATTACCAACGCATCCTTTATGATGGTAATGCCGTCAAGGTTGTTGCACAGGACGTTTTCGTCCGCTTGTCCTCGCCAAAAGATCCTGACCATTCTAAAAAAGAAAAATGCCCATTCTGACAAATAACCAGTAGCAGAAGGTCAGCACCCACATTCACCCCCAACACTTTTTAAAAGCACATGCTTTATAGGGTGCACATTTCCAGAGAGTTTGTGTTGGCTCTCTACTAACCATTTATCAGTGGTCCGTACTTGATCACAGAAGCATTCTTGGCTGGATATTTATGAGAGTGGTGACCATGCTCAACCATGCAGAGGCACTGAGATATAAAAATCATAGCCCCACCACTCCAACTTGTACACTTATATAGCACTCACGACCATGTCATTGCCACTGCTCTGTTAAAAATTGCACATTAATTAAATAGTACCAGACCGAATGGGATCAAATGGGGTCTTGTGGTCAGTTACCTGGCTGGAATGAACAGACTAGATGGTGGCAGACTGAGCCATTGCGGCACTAGATAATCAAAAGCAGACCTGGGGATTGTCCGGCCCTTTGTCTGTCCCTGGGCGTAATGATAGTATTGTAGCATGGGCATTTCTGACAATTCAACACCAATTAAAAGTCCTGGTAGTTGAAAATAGCTGTCAAAAAATATTCAGCCACAGTACATTTCAAGTCATAAAAAATACTAACTGTAAAAGCAACAGCATTAAAAGTATCACTAATGATTAGAGGTGTGAACCTTCACTGGTCTCACAATTCGATTCGATTACGATTATTTGGTCAACAATTTGTTTCAATATGATATCTCGGTGCATAACATTTTTCTACATTACTTCACATTGCACGCAGATTGGGCATAGATCGCAGATCGGGCAGTCATAGTTGCTACCGGGATGTTCTTTTTAACTTGAATTTTTATGGCGTAGTCAGAAAATCACCAAGCAATGTCATATAATTCAAAGATTTTCAACTACTTCTGTCCTAGACACCCATTCACACATAGCAGCCTGAGTGTGTGTTGGGGGAGATATTTTTGTATGAATTTTTAGATATTTGCATTAAATGTATTATTCATAAAGATGCCCAAATCATCTGGAAAAGTTTAGAAAAATGAAAAAGGAATAATAAAAAAAAAAGAGAGAGATGTCTGTAGTGATACGGGACTGCATGTCACTAACCACCTGCAATGTTTCCACGGTAGGAAACATCCGTTATAATCGATTATGGTCTGCCACTGCATTGATTTCAACACCCCGACTATCGTTGAGTCATAAAGTTAGTATTGTCGCTGATTTTAGTTAGCAGCTCTGTAACACTGACAGTGCAGGTGTTTGTGATAAACTGACCAGTGCCTGTAGATTTGGTGTTGATGGCCGGGTGTTGGTGGCCTAGTGGTAGGACATTCGTCTGTGGACCAAAAGGTTGTGGGTCTCGAATCCGACCTCTGGTATACCAACACTGGGTCCCTGAGCAAGACCCTTAACCCTAAGTTGCTCTCAGGGGAACTGTCCCTGAAATTAGGAAATGTAAGTTGCTCTGGATAAGAGCGTCTGCTAAATGCTGTAAATGTAAAGTTCTCCCCAGCCTCCAGCATTTGCCAACTTTTAGACAGTCTATTTGTTCCCTTCTTAAATAGAGAGCATTTTCTCAAGGTTTTGACCTGTCCTTGTTGAGAGAAGAGCAGCGCTCAGAGTCAGAGGTGTTAATTAAAGGATAAACCGCCAAAGGCACCATATGGGACATATGAACAGCAGGATTCTTCCAGACACATGTGCGGCTCTGCATATGCTGCTCCAAACAGAGGGCATTTATGATGACTGATGAACTCCTGTTACGAGACCTTGTCGAATGGCGGGAGCATTTATGGAGCCAAAGCCAAACTGTGGGGGAAAGTCGAGTGGTGACTCATCACACCTCAGCCTATTTTAGTTAGAAACTTCTGCCGTCTAATATATGTGTTACTAAATATGAGGTGTCGGGGCATTTTCTGTGCAGTCTGCAAAACTGCATCACTAGCGGGTCGTGAGGTTGTGAGCTCCCGGTTTATGTCTGGGCTGCTGTGTTATACAACTTATAAAATGATTGGCTCCGACATGGTCTGTACTGTCAACACACATCAGAAACTGATATAAACTTAGAGGGCATCAAGTACAAACAGACATATTTGGTCCATTCTTGTTATGAAGTTCTAAATGCAATTTGAGCGGCATTTGGAAAACTGTACTTTGCAGGGATTCAGTATTTTTGCTTTTGCCCTGAACATGCGAGACAGAGAGCTGAGTTTGGGTTTAGTTGGAATGGCAATGGCTCTGCTGACAGAGAATATACAGTGCTGACGCAAGTCCTTGGTCACTTCGGGGATAATGGGCATGCAGCTTTAGCGATATTGTTGTATGCCCAGTTTTTATACTTGTTTCCCACCGAGCACTGGATGTCCATGAACAACGGTTTTTGAGCTAAATCTGGTCAGCCCGTCATGACTTTTTTTAGATCAAAATTTATTCATTAAAATGGGTTTGGTTTAGTCCGTCTGATTAGGTCCACATTTAGCCAAAGACGGATCTTTTCAGGACCATATGAAAATATATTGCTGGGCGGCACGGTGGCGCAGTGGTTAGACGGTCTTGGGTTCGAGCCCCGGGTCGGCGGCAGGGCATTTTTGTGTGGAATTTGCATGCTCTCCCCGTGTTCGTGTGGGTTTCCTCCGAGTGCTCTGGTTTCCTCCCACATTCCTCCCACAAAAGCATACTCCATAGGTTAATTGGCAACTCTAAATTGGCCTCGTGAGGTTTGAATGAGAGTGTGTTTGTGTGAGTGTGTGTGCCCTGCGGTGTGTTGGCACCTGCCCGGGGTTTGCCCCCCGCCTTGCACCTGTAGTTCCTGGGATAGACTCCGGTCCCCACGCAACCCAAGTTGGGATTAAGCGGTTTGGATAATGAATGAATGAAAATATGTTGCAGAAAATAGGACGATATTCCAAATAAAACGTGTTGTGTTGTGTGAACTTCACCCAAACAGTGTACATTACTGAATATAATCAATTTATTTTATCTTCTGAACTAGTGACCATACACACATTTTACAGTCTTTTCCTGTAGAATACTTATCTTTGGATATTTTTTCTTCTTTATGGTAATTCCTCACTTATTAGCTTATAAATCCCTCCACAATCGATGTACAAAGCGTCCAGATCATTTCCCAGACTGTATTTAATTTATCTGCTGGTATTTCTATCGTTCCAGATGTAAAATCGTGCCTGACTTGGGCAGTGCATGTGGCGTCATCAGTAGTAGTCCGGTTGCCGACTGAAAGTTCTGGTCACGTTTTTGCCACTTGTGATCACCGTTCTGTGCGTTGCTGAGCGTAAGTGAGTGATTAGTTTTCCTAAATTAGCCGAATGTTTGTGTTAGTCAGTAGACCAATGTTGTAAGATGATAATTTATGTAAGTTTATAGAGCACCTTAAACTTTTTTTTTGCAGCTAGCTTGCGACTGCGGTTGTTTTACTTCATCACACTGTATTGGACAGAAAGTGAAGCATTGCTTTAAACGTGTTTGTTCAGTGTTGGCTTTGCGTTGAGTAGTGTGTCCGTATTTTTAAAATAAATCAATGTTTTAATGGTACTTTTCTGTCACTGTATTTTTGTTATTGGTATATGATTTAAGAATATAATGAGTATAATATGAAAACATTTTGTTAATACACTATATTAATTTATTATAATTTTTACAATATTTATTACAATAATGATGAATTCATGGTGGAAAAATGGGTATAGAAGCAGCCTGAAAAGACGTTCTCTGAACCTGTCTTACACGTGGAGGGACGCCTTTTCACCTCTCACTTTTCTATCAAATATCAACATTTTTGAGATGTCTTTTTAACACTTTATTGCTGGGTGGGTTGGTTCTGTTTTGTAAAAATGAAACATTAAACAAGCATTCACAGGCAAAACATCTTAATGACTATAAACAAGTCACTGTCATGTATAAAGTAAGAATCAAATCATTTTTACATTACTAGGTCATCAAGTAAGGAACTACAGAAGGAGGGAGGGAAGAAAGGAATAAAAGAAATAGGTTAAGAATAAATGAAAAAAGGGAGGATGAAAGATGCTCTTCGTTTTCTTTGCAAATGTGGCCTAAATTAAGAAAGGCAACCTTCATCAGTCCCTTTTGTAGCAAGTTCATTACATTAATGTCTTAATGGGACACGGTTACTTGCACTCAGTATATCCAGAGGATCAAAGTGGAGTTAAACTGTGATGTAATCATCATGTGTCAGCATAAAATTAATCATTTAATAAACTAGCTATGCATAATGAGAACACTTATGGGAGAATTTGAGGTATGATTTCTTTAATGAAAGAATAAAATGTTAGAAAATATTATGAATGAAAAGATGTAAACATAGCATACCTTTGTATTGTAATTTCTTAAAATGGAGTTTAAAGTTTCCCCCCTAATATCCACTATTGCGCTTTTCCAGGCATTTTCTCTCAGCAGCCGAAATGGCAAGCCCTGAGTCAACGTGACACAATGTCAGAACCTTATCCGCCGATTTGTGCCAGAGTCAATTATCTTTGCCAGGCACACTGTGAGAAAAGTCAAAGTGAAGAAGCTCACAAAGCGTCCGTGACATCAAAGGATCCGCCGCAACGTCTTCAATAACGCTGAAAGAGTCGATGCTCTCCGATGAATTTCGATTTGAAAGTTTCAGGACTGCGTTTAAAGAGTGACGAGGAAACAGATGTATTATTCCAGACATTTTGGAAGCGGCAAGATGCTTGTTTGTTGCCTTTGCTGCAGCAATGGCTCAGAGCTGGACTTTTCGGGGCTCAGTATGGGTTTACTGAAGTCAGGCTGGAAGAAAGACAAACACCGCCACTCTTCCAAGAACTCCAGCTGACTCTGACATCAGGAGGAACACAAGCATTCCAAAAAGTCAACTAGAGTCAAATCACTCCTAGTTTCGATCATCCATGTGCCAGGCTTTTATACCATTATTATGAATTCATGTTGTGACTGCAAACAGTCTGAATTAACGACAAGAACTTGCTCATTTCCACCCCCCCAACCACAAAACATATCTGTTTAAGTTAATGACAAATACTCTGGCGCTGCAAAGATTATCATATTGTATTCTGTACGGCATATTTTGACCAAATGTTCATCAAGCGCATACAAATGTTGCCCTAAAATTACAGAATAGTCAATAAGAGTTTTGCTCAGAGGGAGCCAAATTACCATCCCCAGCCCCTTACCGCCTACAGATGAGTAACCCTAGACACGACTGGATGTAACGGGGTCTCTAAGGCTTTGATTATGGCAGGCAAATCGTGTTTATCTAAAATTCCAGATTTATGTATGCGGACTGCAGTGTGGACTGTTTCGTGTATTACTGAGGCGTGCTGGGCCTGATGATTGCTCATCAGTCAGTGGTGGTCCATGTTGCGTTCGCAATCCTATTGACCAACACCATCCCTCTGTGGTAGAAGTCACCTCATAAAAGTCACCAAATCGGTTTCAAAAAGTCTCTGAATAACAGGCACACAATAAATCTGGCACATTACAGCAAACTGAGGAAACTGGAAGCACTGAATGTGTTTTAAGAGGTCTCATATTCTACATATTTTAAAACAGGTCTATGAGCTCCACTAAACATGTCTCTGCAGTAGTCTGCTGTAAACACCTCTCAGATTAGGCATTTTCACCTGCTTTTTACTCCTCTATTTCAGTCCCTTTCAGAACAGGCTGTTTCTCATTAGTATTCCTAAATGCAAATGAGCCGCTGCTGGCCACGCCCCTCACTCCGGAACTGTGTATAGTGTAGACGGCACGGTGAGAGTTTACCTCACATGAAAATAATCCACATGGTGCACATGGTACAGACCATCCATACAGCCGTACATGTTCAACACAACACTCCGCCGCTAGACTTCTTCACTGTGATTCTTACACCTGCTCTGGGGAGAAAACATGGCGGATCAGGAAGCGCTAGCAGTTCTACCTGGAGGGCAGAGCTTCACAGATAGGAGGGTGGAGTTATTCAAATGTCCCCTACTGTGACGTAGAAGTAGGAGAGAAATCTAAACGGCTGGTTTAAGCACACGATTTCTGACATTCCTAAATTAATACTAACACAATTCACTGTTTTTATCGAACTTACAGTGTGTGTGGAGGCAGTACAGACCCAAATGCATGTCCAAAGTGAATTTTTCATAATATGGGACCTCTAAAGTACAGTCAGCAGGTTAAGGGCCAGCGTCCACCAAACACATTTTTTGCACTGGCAGCACCTATTTTTAATACAAATGCTATGAGCTTCAGCATTCAGAGCGCTAAGCGCCTTTAGCGGAAAAGAAACACGGGTGGGGACATGAAAGAAAGCGCTGTGGAAGTGAGGTTTTGACAGCAAAAAGGAAAGAAATATTTATGGGAGTCATGGTATGGGAACATTGGGAACATAAGTAATAAGATGGTAATGTATTCAGTTAGGCTCATAATATATCTATAAATAATATGCCACATGAAAAGCCATATATGCCATGATCAACAGCTCCACAAGACCAACTGTTACTCTATTTATTCTATTTTAGTCCATTCTCTTGATCAAAGCCTTAACAATCTATGCCATATGTGGTTATCTCTTCAAACTACAACATAAACACCAGATGTTGAAACAGTTATAGATATTAAAAGCCATCTGTTAAAAGGATATTTAATGCTTTAATCTCTGGTTTGGGACAACAAAAGTAATGGAAATAGAGGTAGTAATTATGGCTACCCAATCTGTGATCAATGCCCAATCTACTTGCAATGTGAAGTAATATAGAAAAATTGATGGGATGCAATGAGATATTATATCGAATTAAATCGTTAATTGAATCGAATCATGAGACCAGTGAAGGTTCACGCCTCTAATGCAAATGATCAAAAAAAACAAAAAATGGCAACCACAGTCGATTCTTTTCCATCCGCTTCACTCCATCAAACCTAAAAGATTTCAGAGATTTCCTGAATATCTTCTAGCTATGGAGAGGACATGCTGTCTTTCTCGTGCATTACGTTAACTATGCAATATTTAGTAGATCAACCTCTTGTGCAAATAGAGACGGCACCCTGTCACAGACACGCACTGACGCGCAGCTTTCAGAAAAGCACGTCGTCCATAACGTGTCATTTGGAGCGCTGCCTTTTCTCCATTATTCATTTGGCGTTCCAATGAATTATTGAGAAAATCTCTTCCCCCTTCTCCCCACCACCCTTAACTCCCAGCTCCCGTAATGACACACTCTGATTCAGTCAATTTTATCTGACGTTACTGACCACATTAAGGTATGATTTGGCCATGCAAACACGAAAAATAAGCTGGCGGGTATCATACTGACATGATTTTGGAGGAGGCCTGGTCTGCATGTCACGGAATATTACCGTCAGGCATCGTATTGCACTTCCATCTCAGAACACTGCTGACCATGTTAAAATCCATGTCAACAGAGCTCCGAAGGACAGGCTTCATGAACCAGCAGATCCAAATCCTCCCAAAGCTAAGATTGTTGACTCTCTCCTCTCTCGCTCTCTCACTCTCTCTCACTCTCTCCCGTTCCAGGGCAGATGTGCAAACACCCCCATGGCTTGAGGGAAGGCTATTAGGAGAAAGAGCAGAGTGCTGCAGTGAGACTCATGGTTATTCATATCACGGCCCTCAAGTCTCACACTGTCCGTCCTGCAATCCCCCACAGCTGCGGGACTGGTCCGGACATGACTACAGCTAGGGAATGAAAAAGAGGAGCTCAAAAAAGTAAGTACTGCCACCGTATGCCCTCTGGATGAACGTTGAATTGGGTGTTTTGGAAAATAATTACACACCTGAATGCAGCCCTTTCTGCAATCTGACAAAACACAGTGTTACACTGGAAACCCAGACTGTGTTTTCGCCTCACATTTCTAAAAGAAGCGATAGAAAGGTGTGCCTCTCATAGGAAATTTGATGATAATATACCAAAAGATGATAGGTGTATAGTTCTGCACCCTGCAGGGTTACAGAGGTGGCTCTCATTCAAATCCCGGTGAAATGGTTTTGACTAATATTCAGTCTGTGCAAATCACAACGTCAACTATATTTGAATGGTGTATTGGCTAAAAGAAAGTAAATACGTCCCCGGGGATATGAGCCTGTCTCCTTCTCTTTGCTCATTCTTGTTTTCCGTGGCAGTAAGGACTACAGAAGATTTGCTGCAAAAAGAGTGCCTTATTAATACTGCTCTCCATAAACTGTAGTTTCATTTCATGGTTTTTAAATATTTCCTGTCTTCCAAATTGATTGCCTTTCTTATTGGTGAATGTAATTTGATACGTTCAAATCAAATTTGCTCCTCGCACTCACACACTCAGCGGAGCAGCACAATGACTTGAGACAGTTATCTTATTATTTTGCTAACAACTGCATTAATGTATTCAACACATTTTAGAGCCTATCATTGGCGCTAATGTGGGTAGTCTATTTTCAGACTTTCTTAGGAGACGTGAAGGACACATTCAGCAATAAAATGTTGAAAAGACGTCTCAAAAAACGTTGATATTTGGGTGAAAAGTGAGAGGTAAAAAGACACCTCTACTAGCTACTAACAGTGTACATTAGCAACTAACATAGTGCGTGTTAGCAACTAACATAGTGTACGTTAGCAACTAACATAGTTTACATTTACAACTAACATAGTGTACATTAGCAACTAACAAAGTGTACATTAGCAACTAACATACTGTACATTAGCAACTAACACAGTATATGTTACCAACTAACATAGTGTACGTTAGCAACTAGCATAGTTTACATTTACAACTAACATAGTGTTCATTAGCAACTAACATAATGTATGTTAGCAACTAACATAGTGTACGTTAGCAACTAACATAGTGTACGTTAGCAACTAACAAAGGGTACATTAGCAACTAACATAGTGTTGCTAACATAGTTAACAATATGTTAGCAACTATGCTTTCTGACCAGCCCAGATTTAGCCCTAAAAACAATGTTCATGGACGTCCGGTGCTCGGTGGGGAGAATTACACGAGAATCCTTATGTTGGCATGGGATTTTTACCCTTTAAAACTGAAGGAATTTGTTGAACTCACCAAGGTCTGAAGAGCTGGACAAAAAGACAGTGATGCATTAGCAGTCATGTGCTTAAGTGGGTTCCTTCATGGTGTGGACTTCCATATTAACAGGGGTTAAGTGCAGTGCTCCCTTGAGACCTGGCATGTCACCACCTTTCCTTCCTTGCACCTACGTCTTTGAGCAGATGCTTTTAACCAAAGCAACAAATCACAGGAATTTAAAGCTCCACGTGGGATTAGAGTAACCTTAAGGCAACATCGATTTCAGTGCCTCACTCAAACGTTCAAGGGCAGAGCAAGATCACGACAACACTCGTGGTCCGAACCTCTTCCCGCCCCGTCTGTTAACCCTCTAACTACAGAAATGGACACTTTATTCCGGACGTCATGACTAGTTACTCTGCTCACTGAAGGGAAGAAAATGTCATAGGGCAGAAAGCATGAGGCCTGTCACACAGGTCATTCTCCCCATTAGGCACTACCCTGTGGTGGGGTGGCGTTATGGGTCAGTGCATGTTTGTGGGGGAACAGCTGTTCGTCTGTACCCACAGCCCCAGAGAGAAGGGAGAGTGTGCACTAAGGGACTGAAGGGCACAGACGCCCCCAAAACTGCAACAGCAATTGGGCTGCACTTCCAGCAGGAACTACCAGGAGCTATGAATTCGCATCAAATTACCAACTGGTTTGTGGCCAGCAGTATTTTTTTAATGTCACCTCACAGCTTTGCTTATCATGAGTTTTAAAAAGCTGGGCTTTGTTCATGTAGGGAGAAAAATGCTATCAAAATAAAACAAAAACGGAGAGATGAGTTGATGCTATTTTCTCTTGTCGCTTCAGTGTGTTTCATTGCTGGAGGCAGAGGTGTTAAAAGTACACGCATTCTTCACTCAAGTAGAAGTATACAGTAGATACAGTAGATGTGTTTAAAAAGTGAAATGTACAGGCTGTAAAACATACTTCAAGTGTAAAAGTATAAAGTACACTCATGAAGGACACCACCATCAAAGCTGACTGGACTCCATGTCCAAGCGTTATATATAGAGTGCAAGCAGAGAAAAATAAAGTCACATGAACAAATAAAGCTGCATTGTTCATTACCATCATTATACATGATGATCACCTCTATCTTAAACACATCATGCAACAAATATTATAGAGCTGTAAAGAGAGCTGTAGAAATAAACTCAACTCAACTGAAGTGAATGTGGTGGAGCTGAGCTTCTTTCTGCGCCGCAATCACCATGTCATTTCTTCTTATTCTCTCTCTCGCTTCAGCATGTCTATCGTGTTGTGCGTCATGTGCAAAGACCAATACACCAATGAGATTGTCTTTTCTGTGTGTGTTTACTACATTTTTACGCCTCAACCAATCAGGGGTGCATTTCCCAAAAGCATAGTTGCTAACGTATTGTTACGTAACACTTTTAGTTGCTAGTGTACACCATGTTAGTTGCTAATGTACGCTATGGTAAGTGCTAACGTACACTGTTATTTGCTAATGTACACTATGATAGTTGCTAATGTACTCTGTCAGTTGCTAATGTACATTATGCTAGTTGCTAATGTACACTATGCCAGTTGCTAATGTACACTATGCTAATTGGTAATGTACATTATGTTATTTACTAATGTACTCTATGCTAGTTGCTAATGTACACTATGCTAATTGCTAATGTACTCTGTCAGTTGCTAATGTACACTATGCCAGTTGCTAATGTACACTATGCTAATTGGTAATGTACTCTGTCAGTTGCTAATGTACACTATGCCAGTTGCTAATGTACACTATGCTAATTGGTAATGTACATTATGTTAGTTGCTAATGTACACTATGTTAGTTGCTTATGTACACTATGCCAGTTGCTAATGTATACTATGCTACTTGGTAATGTACATTATGTTAGTTGCTAATGTACACTATGTTAGTTGCTAATGTACACTTTGCTAGTTGCTAATGTACACTATGTTAGTTGCTAATGTACACTATGCTAGTTGCTAATATACACTATGCCAGTTGCTAATGTACACTATGCTAATTGGTAATATACATTATGTTAGTTGCTAATGTACACTATGTTAGTTGCTAATGTACACTATGCTAGCTGCTAATGTACACTATGTTAGTTGCTAATGTACACTATGCTAGTTGCTTATGTACACTATGTTAGTTGCTAATGTACACTATGCTAGTTGCTAATATACACTATGCCAGTTGCTAATGTACACTATGCTATTTGGTAATATACATTATGTTAGTTGCTAATGTACACTATGTTAGTTGCTAATGTACACTATGCTAGCTGCTAATGTACACTATGTTAGTTGCTAATGTACACTATGCTAGTTGCTTATGTACACTATGTTAGTTGCTAATGTACACTATGCTAGTTGCTTATGTACACTATGCTAGTTGCTATTGTACTCTGTTACTTCCCATCTCTGGCTGGGGGTGAATGTAAACTTTTTAAACTGTTTTAAAGGTTTACATAATCCCATAATCGCACAAATTCTGTGTTCTAGTGCCATCTTTCTGAGTGTATTTTCAGAGCCATACTTGCTTGAACCATCAGAACTGCCTCCGGGCCAGATTGCGATTTTGCTCTTATCTCTATCAGGGAGTCTTACACAGCAAGAGCTGGTGTGCACTCTGGCCCATTACATGTGGAAGAAAATATGGCTACAGTACACACACACACCAAGAGGTGAAGCCTGCTGTTCTAGTCACACAGGTCTGTGGCATGAGATAGAGTCAAACCTACATTTCTTTTGACCAATGGTGGCCAGCGTTTTTTACCACTTGTCAATCAAACTCAATCTGAGGCTTTGCTGAGGGAGACATATGGCCTTGGAGGTTTGCAAGGGTACAACACAACAGCAAATCAATCACGGCACTCAGAATTCCTCACACAAGCGCAACCTTTCAGGAACACTCCTGCCCCAAAGAACATTTCAAGCCCAACTTCCTCAGATAGAAATTGGATACAGGCAGTAAAGCCTCGCTGAAGCGCGGCTACGTGCTGGCTTGATTTGGAATCTAATCTTTCCGTTGTGGATTATGTTCGTCAAAGGATTTGTGTGTCATTTGGAGATAGCAGAGGTTATCCGCCACTGCAGGCTGGGAGAAGCCGGAACGCTCTGAACAAGCACGTTAGTCCAATTACCTCGATTATTCTGACTCTTACCTTCCTCACGGGACTTCTGGATGAAGGCGTCCACGCCGCTCTCGCCGTAATTGCCCTCGGAGGCTACAGTGGAGACGTAATTCCAGCCCAGGTACCTCACGATGTCCACCATAGCCTGGGCCTGGTAGGTGTCTGGAGGAACCACCCGAGAAAAGAAGTCATAGCGCGTGTTGTCACTCAGCTCCGGGGCCGTGGAAGCGTAGCTCACCTGGGGGATCTGTTTGGGTGGAAAGAGGAAGGCACAATCACACTTTGTGGTATTAAGTACACAACTCCCGCACACAAGCCCTGCTGAGTTCCAGCCTACGTCTGACAGATTACAACACACCTCATCATGACACAAACTACACTTCCAACCGAGCTCTGTCATGCTGAACCATATGTGGTCTCTTGAAGACCGTGGGGGGGGGGAGGTATCAGGCAGTCCATTCAGAGTTAATGCGCGTGTGCTGCGTTTTCAACACGCGGGTCAGCGCCGGCTATCACGCCATGGCAGGCAGCTTCCTCCAACACGATCATTTTGTAGCAGCATTTTTGTCTCTTTCGCAGTTAGCCAATCTCTGGAGCAGAACGTCTTGTAAATTTTGCCTTATAAAGCAAGTTTTTCAGCACTCCTGAGTCTTCCAGCACCTCGCTAAGCATTTTGTTTGATGTTTGAGGAAGGTGGCTGACATTTTTTTAACCGGCTCCTGCCCTTAAGCCCTGCCTGTGGAAAAGGTTACACCTGCCCATCACGCCAGCGTTTAAGCAGCGCTCCCAAAAAGGAAACATTAATTCACACTGCCTTGACGTCACTCTTCGCACCGCAATGTGCAAAAGGATGTGCCGTGTGAAACAGATGTCTCGCTTGCAGCAGACAGAGGATCTGCCTCAATATGCAGTTGCAAATTCTGTCAGGGCCAATAACTCTGTGCATTACTCACCAAATAGAAAAACAACTCATGGTGCAACGAATGTGACATCTACAGATGGACACGTGGCACAAGGAATAATAGGGTCACTATCAAGGCGTATTTATGGTCATTTCTCTTTGGAGAGCAGAACCTTTCCAGTTTACCTGGTAATTTTCTGAGATAAATTTCTATTTTGTTGCAGTATATTTAATTTACATTAGCATTAACATTACCAGCATCTTAGCACATACCTCCTCCCTCTAATGGCATGGACAACATCTATTATTTATGTTATTGATTGTCAGTTCATCTACCATTCGCAGTTGTTACTAGTCACTGGCAGACCCACTGTTCTCATGTTATCACCAGTGTTGGGCACATTACTTTAAAAAAGTAATTAGTTAAAATCAGAGATGGGAGGTCAACAAAATACAACTAGAATTTTCTGCTGTCTGTACTTTGCGTAACTATTTATTTTTGTGCAAACTTTTAACTTTTACTACGTACATTTTCAGCATGAATATCTGTACTTTCTACTCCTTACATGTTCAAATCAGGCTTGTTTGGTTTCATTTAAATGATTTATTTGGACATTTTGCTGTGCTTTTTACTTGTCCCGTATCAATAAAGCGCACCATCCAGAAACTTGACATATTGGTTGAGGCGTAAAAACGTAGTAAACACACACAGAAAAGTCAATTCCATTAGTGTATTGGACTTTGCACATGATGCACAACACGATAGACACGATAAAGCGAGACAAGAATAAGAAGCTGAAAGCAGGCGGCAACTCGGTGGGAAATGATGTGGTGATTGCGGTGCAGAAAGAAGCTCAGCTCCACCAAATTCACTTCAGTTGAGTTGAGTTTATTTCTACAGCGCTCTTTACAGCTCTATAATATTTGTTGTATGACGTGTTTAGTATAGAGGTGATCATCATGTATAATGATGGTAATAAACATTGCAGCTTTATTTGTTCATGTGGCTTTATTTTTCTTTGCTTGCGTGCTACATAACGCTTGGACATGGAGTCCAGTCACCTAAAATGATGGTGTATCTATACTTCTACTTGAGTAAAGAATACCTGTACTTTTGACACCTGTGGTTATAGAGAAAACATAGAGAAAACACTTTCTTCCTGGACATCATCTACATTTCACATATACATTCTTGTCTGTTATCTCGGTGAGGGGAACAGTAATGTCTGTACTTCCAGTTTAAAAACATTACTTTTCAATTCTCCGGTCTCGTCAATGCTGTGTGTGTATCTCGGTCGGCTGTGTGTGCAACTGTACGTGTGTGTTTGTGTGTGAACGCTCGCCCATTCTGTATCTGATTGGCTCACCATGAAATTTTACTCTTATATAGTATGTAAGCATAGAAACATGCCGCATTTTGTTATAACAATGGAAAAAGTAATTAAACATATTACCCGTTACTGAAAAAATAACGCTGTTATTAACACTGTTTATCTGCAATGCTGTTATTCCCATAAGTGATTATCAGTGGTTCTGCTCTTCTCCTGACTTTATTTTCATTAAAAAATATAATACAGTTCCTTCGTACTCTGTGTCATAACCTCTGAGGATGTCTAGAAACCGCGTAGGGATACGCCTTCAGGCACATACATGTCATTTTAACATTTCAAATCAGGCTTATGGAGCACCTGAAGGGCACCTAATGATAGCGGGCAACAATGGCAGAGATTAAAATAAATATTTTTGTCAATGTGCAAAAGCTTTCATGGTGCATATATTTGCATAAATGCATAAGATTAGCCCACCCTGTGGCTTCATGAAATTATAGTCTTGAAAACAGACTGCATTATTGATATTTCAAAGCAATAAAGGCAATGTTCATTATGAAGAATATTACCCTCAGAGTGATGCGGTCTCCACCCCACTTAGAGGCAGCCAACTGTACATGACGAAAAAATACTGTACTTGTTCGTGCTTCCCAACCGCGCGTTATGGTGAGCTCACAGTTCGCAGCTGGGGCTGGTGGCTGCTTGCAGGCATGAAGAGGCGTGTGGATAAACTAATTTGAAACAAATATCCCTCTTCCATATCTAACCGTGCTTCTCCACTGTTATCAGCTGTTGTTTACTCTGATAGGAGATGCAATTTTCACATCTGTTACTGTCAGGCTAAGTGGAGCAGCAAATGGCTTAGCTGCAAGAATAGAATGACAAAAATGCTGTGTAATTATTGAACAAAACAGATTGGTCCTGTGCTAGGAACAGGCATTAGCCTCCCGAATAGCATTATGTAGAGCCATTCCAATTCAATTCTATAAGACTGGACCAATTTTCATTTAATATTTAAAAATTATCGGTCAAAAACGGATTAACGGGGAGCGCGGGGAGGTTTCTATGTTTGGAAGCGTCAGTATTTTCGGCGCATGTTCTCGGTTTCACACGGCGACAACGTTATTAGCTCTTGTCTGCCACTGTTAATGCTGAGAGTCGAGAGTCGTCAGTCAAGATTTGGGCCGGAGCTGGTTAAAGAGGAGTGCCACACGGGCGAAAGAGTTTGCCGGCGAGGCCGACGACCCCCCTCTGGCGTCCGCACATGCAGTCGGAGGCCGAGTTGCTCTGACTTCAAGCTGTGAAGCAATGAAATTGATCTGTCAGTTTAATGGCGAGCTGCACTGAGATACACCCAGTGAGTGACAGAAAGTGAGACATTCCTCTGTGCCATCAGCTGATGTATCTCTAGAGTCTGCCATTTATGTCGAAACGGAAGGATAGATTGTACGCTTAGGTGCTAAAGTCTGAGCAACTTCAATCTCTCGGTGAGTCGTGTCTTTTCACTGGATTTCAATCTAAATTGCTTCGTTCAGATACTAAATACAAAGATGGCACAGCTGTCTGTAGCCATTGTGATCAATTTATATGTGATACGTGGATGGGATATCAACATTCACATTAATTCCTACATATTGATATGACAGTGAGCAGAACAAGCAACACAACACACTACAACCTCAAAAGCAAATCACACCAGTCTCTGTGGTCCTGCTGGTTTTAGCGCCACAGGATCAGGGACCGTGACTAAATTACACAACTGTGTTTAAAAGAATCATTTTTAAGATGTTATTTTAATAACAAACAATTTGCATATACATATGGGTGTGAAATTATTACATTGTTTTAGTTAGTCAGTAATTACATTAATTAGTCAAGTATTTCCTTAAGCAGAACAGAGTAATCTCAGTCATGTATTCACACATTTTTTAAAGCATTATTTTCTGTTTTAAAAAGACTCAGACACTGTTTCGGATTTGTATTGTATCGGCAGATATCCAAATATACAACATTGGTATCGTTTCGGACACAAAAAAGTGGTATCGTATCATGTTTAGTTTCAAGCATAAACTGTATGGTTACAGTGTAAACTGTGTGTGTGTTAGTGGCCTAGTGGTAGTCAACACCCCGACTATCGTTAAGTCATAAAGTTAGTATTGATGCTAATTTTAGTTAGCAGCTCTGTAACACTGACAGTGCAGGTGTTTGTGATAAACTGACCAGTGCCTGTAGATTTGGTGTTGGTGGCTGGGTGTTGGTGGCCTAGTGGTAGGACACTCGTCTGTGGACCAAAAGGTTGTGGGTTTCGAATCCAACCGCTGGCATTACCAACACTGGGTCCCTGAGCAAGACCCTTAACCATAATGTGCTCACAAGGGAACTGTCCCTCAAATTAGGAAATGTAAGTGGAAATGGATAAGAGTGTCTGCTAAATGCTGTAAATGTAAACCCAATATCTAGGTGTGTTGTGGGATTGGTTATTGATTGCAAGGTTAATTTTAGTATTTGAGGCATTGATTGATAAAATGTCATGGCTTACACGTGTATAGATTCATCTAGTGATGCTTCCTTTCATGAAAATGAATACTGATGAGTCTTCACAAATGTGACCCTCCACGGCAAAACCAGCCGCTTGTCGCAACGGAGGTTTCTGAGAAAAACGAGCGTTTATGTTGCGTGGGGTAAAATTTTGGATTTGTTGTTTTTAGTGTTTTGAAAGTGGCAGGTCTATACTGTACTGTTGTGAATAAATTTGGCTGAAAAACTTCCCCTTTCCATCCTAAAAAGGTGACTTTCTTGAGGTGAGGAATTCAATTCCAGCAGAATGTTAAAAGTTTCTGTTTTGACCGCTCTACTTCAATATTTACGGTAAATCCACTGGTTGACTAGCGTGAAGATATTTCTCCAAAATCCATCTCCGTCTCCCAAGTTCAGTTAACCTAACGCAGGTAGGCTATCCGTGTGGCTGTGAATGCAGCGTAGGCTACCGTAAATGCAAACGTAGCCGCAACCGCACCAAGTGTCTGTGAGTGCTACGGCGATAGTAACAACTCAATTTTGAAAATTTGCTACAAGCGACTGGTTTTGCCATGGAGGGTCACAAATATCATGTCTCCAACTTCAAGGCTACACCAAACACCAGTACCAGAGTACAAGGTTTATTTTTCCTTTTGAGTTCATGATCTGTTCACTCGTGTTTAGCTCTTTACTGGTTCACCAGTTTGACCTGGACAGTGCTTGCACTCTGTCTTTCTCTGGTTTCAAATGATGTCTCTATTCTCTGACTAAGACTGTCTTTTGACCATATTGGTTTAGCCCTTGTGACATTCCATTTGTGATAAGTTATCAATTTTCTACCACTTTTCTTGGAAGCTTTCTTCCAAGAAACATGACAACAACTTGGATAAGTGGGAAATATCTATTTATCTGCAAGATGCTGATATACTGCATGTATCAATAATCACCAACAATCTTGTCCCATTAAAAATGCAAGAGCAAGTGTATCCGTAACCTTAATGGCACCTACGTCTTCCTCAGCAGAACCTTTGCTAACGTTAGACGCACCCTAAAGAA
Organism: Distichodus sexfasciatus; assembly: GCA_032718565.1. Classification (NCBI taxonomy): domain Eukaryota; kingdom Metazoa; phylum Chordata; class Actinopteri; order Characiformes; family Distichodontidae; genus Distichodus; species Distichodus sexfasciatus. The sequence continues at coordinate 1,804,658 of JAVGVS010000059.1, read as the reverse complement.
AAGCCGTGACCCGGTCGAAAACCACCTGTCGAGAGACCTGAGCCTCCCCACAGTTATTCTAAAATAATCTCTGCGATGTAGCACCGGGTTTCAGATGTTTTCTATCGCTCTTGGATACATAAAGAAGGCACTGGATTTCTAAAGGCCAGGAAATACTCAACATTCAGAATGCTTTTGTGCACGTATCATGGCTGCCACACATTTACAGCGTTCTTTTGACGCGTCTACTGAGGGCGTCATCAGAAATTTACGCGACACGTGCGTGAGTTGCAGTACCAACAAAAATTAGGGTGGCAGTGTGTCCAACTTTTGGTACGTGACATCAGCATTGTTGTTTACTATCAACACAACAGTTTCAACATTCTTCAACATCTTTCTTCTCTCATTTCTCCCAATTCACACCAAAACCGGCCGGTATTTTCCCCGCACTACCTTCTACTTCTCCCTCTTCTTCTGTCACTTAACGGCAGACTGGATGCTATTATAGTGTACACTGCCACCTGTTGGAATCCTCAAGGTTAACAAAAAGTACGTGCGCAAGTATAGTCAGTACAACGCTTGCGTAGCAGCAGCGTCCGCACACATACGCATCACGTAGCGCCAAGTCAATCGCGGCCCTAAGAGAACGGCATCACAATGTACCTTAGACACTTTCATTATATTTCCATCATTCAGACTTGACCTTTGAAGATTTAGCAGTCCATTGCACCCCAGAAATGGCATCTAGTCATGCTTATCTCATTCACTATCTTTGGTCTCCAGGGAAGACTGTCATCATGTGACCTCCTTCTAGCGCTTCCATCCTTCCTGCAACGAGTGAATTTGCTGGGTAAAAGCCCGGGCCTGGAGAATCGAATTAATATCTGACTCATATTCTAGACTGCTTGACCGAACAGATCCTACAGGGGAGCACGATATTGTGGAGCCTTACTGGTCGCCTTACAGCACGTTGTGTGGTGAGCATGATGAATGGAGAACGTGTGAGGTGGTGTTGGTGATCAGAGGTAATATGTAGGGGTTCCCACAGGGCAGGCGAGGAAGGTAAGTCTTTGTCAGTTCATTATCTCCTCCGAGCAGCATGGTTCTTGTTTGAGGCTGACAGCATGAGAGGAGCTTATCCAGTGTCAGGGTCAAAGAGGGGTTTGGATATAATCGCCACGGGGGCGCTACAGCCAAGCAAGCATCCTTGACAAAAAACAGATCCCTCCATCGATTTGTTTGTCACGCTCCTGTGTAAGACAACTACCAATCATTACTTGGCAGGAGTCACACTGGATATTTGGATTGTGTTCGTGTAATTCCCACTCTAGAAAATGCAACAGTGCATTATGGAATTATTCATTCCTCCAAGGTGCTGACTGGATTCTGCACGCTAGGCTGTTTTTATGAAGCTCAAGAAGAAAAAGTGAGATAATCGAGTCACAAAGACCCATTGTTTACAATGTTGTTGGTTAAAGGAGATGTATGTAAGAAATTTATGAGGTGTAATCCTAAAATGAAGCTGATACGTCACCAGAGATTAAGGAATCATGTTGATTTGAAATATTGATCTCACTGACAAAATTAGTACAGCCAGAATATTCACATTTTAACATGTCATTTACAGCAGGTAAATCGTGTTTATGTTTTGGTTTTGTGTTTTGACCTGTAGCTCCACCCGCGGCTATCTCCCAATCACCAAGTCAGTAGCATTTCAGCATCCAGGTTGCCAGTTACCACTGAGCTGCAGCTACAAGCATTCTGGATTACAAACGTCTGATGTTACTAAAACTAAAAGGCCTCACTACGACTCTCAAAAACGTCTTGACCAAAGCAGAAACAACACGAGGATCAGCACAGGAGATGTGTCTGAAAGATGGAGACGGCTGAAAGCGGAGAAGAATTTGAAGACAGATGCTGAAGTGGCTAATTTCCTACTGGACAGGTAAGCTTTAGTCAAGGCTGGTTAACTTGTATCACCACTAGACGTAGGGATGAATATTTCAAATATTTCCTACAGTTGAATAACGTTATTGATGTTGGATCATAGATTGTAGCCCATGTGCAGGAGGGTCATCCAACCAACTGAACTGTTTGAGAAACAAAAACAGTGACTTGTGATGGCTAACATCAGCATGGTGTTATGCTTAGACAGTGTAGTAACAGTGCAAACATTAGCACGCTAATTATGGCGACACAAATGTAACATTAGACACTAGACTGGCCAAATATGAGGATCCACCAACCTATCTGGCAACCTTGAGTCTGGGGAGGAGGAGAAACAACACGCTACATTATTTTGAATTTGACTGTGGTACCAGTTTTGTCCACAATCTTACATATAACTTTTTGGTACAGTTGAGTCTATGTCTTTCAAACCAATGTTACCTTTTAGGACTTGCCCCTTTGTGCCTTTTAAAAAAAATCAAAACATGATGAGCCTTATATGCTAATCAGGACTGTCAGAATGAGTCATTTCATCATCTACAAAGGCAGCACTGAGAGGCTGGTGAGAAAGCTGAGGCTGCAAAGTCGGCTTTTGTGTATTGCATTAATGGGATCCCACTGGAATTTTAGAAGGAGGCCCTGGAAGATCAACAGATGCTGTAATATGGTGTCACAAAAATGGTGTGTGTGTGTTGGTGTTGCTGGTTTCTCATTGCTTTAGACAAATTTAGCTTTCACTGTTGAAAGCACTTTTGTGCATTTTTGGATTGCACCACATAAAGGCATTATTTCACAAGGTGATCCTGTACAATTAAAGCTGAGGATTTTTAACCTGACTATTACAGAAAGTAACTACTATAACATGCAGTAGGACAGCTTTAGCGTGGAGAAGAAGACCTTGGACAGATGATAGCGTAATGGTTGGGGCGTTCTCCCAGTTATCAGAAAGTCGCCAGTTCAAATCCTGGACGGGTAAAGGTACCACTGAGGCACTCATGAGCAAGGTACCGTCTCCAAGCACTGCTCCCAGGGTGCTGCCAAAAAGCTGCCCACTGCTTCTTCATGGATAAGTCAAATGCAGAGGTGACATTAGGTTGTGGTGCGCTGTGTGCTGTGCTGTGGTGTGTTCACAATAACAAGTAATCACTCACTATCACGCCACAGTTACCAATAACACCATGTGAACACTAACCCCCAAATAAACACAACTACTTTGCTTCCCTTGTTACTTCTACAGACATTTAATGAGAAAAAAGGCCTCAATTATACACGCTTTTGAGGAACATTAATTATTCAAAGTACCCTCTGTGGCATGGACCTCTCAGTGGTGACGGCGGGTGAAATATTGGCAAGGGAAAATACCACCTGCTTAATTATGGTGATTAGCTCAGAGGGGCATCGCACCTCCCCTTTACAATCCATCCTTATTTGTCTATTTCACTACTAATCGTGCCACTGCAGATGGGGACTTCAGGACTAGATTGTTAGCGGCCTACCTGTTGGCCAGATTTTTAGAGGTCTGCCTAATTAGTACCACCAATCTGACAAATATGCATTTCACATGTAATAATGTTAATCGTTTTAACTTTTTTCACTCAAAATTGATAAGATTAAATCAGAATTACAAGGACACAGTTTGTTATCTATAATCTGGTGATTTGGGTTTTTTTAGCATTATATTTGCAAAGCTTTTAATTATAATTGGTCTCTCTTTTTAAATAAAATATATTAAAATCCCCTGATAATTGTATTACTTTTCCAATATATCCAGCAGCCATGCTGCCTAAGGAACAACACTGAATGTAGCAACACGGGAATTTGCTTAACGAACAAATGCCTTTAAAACTCTAGTCCAGCTATATTACATTATTGAAAACCGTCCTTGGTTTGGTAACATGTGAACCACCAAGTGTAAGTTTACCTATTTTGTGTTGTTATAAAGTGTAAAATATGATGTGCATGTTTAACCTGTTGTAAAGAACTCCACATGATTAGTAAATGTAAATGTATGATTAGTAAACACGCAGCTAATCCGTATGAGCTAGCTGAGATGTGAATTATAGCGGTGGAGTAATGCATGGTAAAAAGTTAGTAAACTTTCAGCTCTAATCTATCATCTCTCTGGTTTTTACAGCGTTCCTCTGTCATTTTAGTCTTTCCCCCGCTGTCCTCCCGCTTAAACATTTCCTGCCATTATCCCTATTGTATTCCGTATTAGTCCAGACTGTCACCATCTTCCAGTGAAACCTATATCTTACATAGTTTAACTTGCACCACTTTAGAGTGATCTTTATTAACAGCGCATGGGCATGTGTTTTATAGTCGATGGGTAGGGGCTCTGTAGTAGTGGGCGGTGCTTCCGCGCTTTGAGACTTCATTTTCCCCATGTAGCAACGTTCAAATTCACTGAAAATTGACGAGGTGATTAGTGACAACTGTTTCCTTAATATGAGAAACTTAGAGCTGATATTACTTTAATAGCAGTGACTATATTCTGCAGCCGGGTCAGTGCTGATTCCTGACATTGTTACTGCAGTTTTATTACTCTTAAAAAACGCAAGACAAAGCAAATCAATAAGCAGCACAGCATTAAAGTCACTAAACGCTGTGTGCAGTCTATATCTAACATCAGTGGAAACTCTAACCCTTGAGACAGCGATTTGGACCAAGATCATCAAGGCTCCTCAAGGTCAAGACCCACTGTGACAGGATGTGCCTCAAGACTCTTATAGAGAATGGAAGCCTTGAAGTGAGCAATTGGCAACAGCAATTATGGGGTGTGATTGACAGAAGGCAACAAGGCACTAAGGCACAGTGGGAGCAAAATGTGACAGTAAAAGATCATCGTGTGACAGTTTATTGTAATAGATGCTGTGTAGTGTGTCCAGTGTGTGTGTGTGTGTGTGTGTAGTGTCCTTAGTGTGTTGTGTGTGTGTGATCAGACCAATCTTTTTAGTACAGGACTCCTAATGGCATAGTGCTACAAAGATCTGAAATGAGATCTGATGATAGCACAGTTTACTATGAATCAGTAGATAAAATAATGTGACTGATTTTTCCACCTTTTAAATTCACAGCGTTTAAAGGTCCCATATGCTACATTTTTCCACCAAGTTACCCGTTACTGGAAGGAAAATTTACGTTGTTAGTAACGGCATTTATTTGTAACGCCGTTATTCCCATCAATGTTATTAAATGCTCCGCTCCTCTCTTTGGTTGCTTAATCAGGTTTAAGTATGAAGTACAATATGTTCTAATAGGATCACTGGAACTAAGTATTGAACTGGAACAGCTTGAAGTGCTGGCTGGAACAGCTTTTGGGTGCTTGTGACTAACCTGCAAAAAACAGAGCATCGCACAATTGCCGTTTCTAACCTTCCCCAAAAAAGAAGTCATTAATAACGTATTAGTGATGAACTACTCATGAGTGCCAAGTCAACCTCTTACCGGTCAAAAGGAAAACTTCATTACAAGCGTTCTGATGACTTTTACACTGACCTTTAGCATCTTTTCAGCAAGCTACCAGGCATAGCCAACACACATCATTTAGAGCAGAGAGGAAAACCCAGCCCTTGATCTACAATAGTGCCTGCATTCCCCTTCAGGACCCAGAATCCATCTTTTCACAAGATTTGTTTTGTGCCTCCTCTACACACCCAACCTCAGGACAAGTAATTAAGTCTGGCACCACCACAGCAACAATGTGCATTTCCTTCCCCCTGACAATGAGTACTGAGCAGACATCATCATTCATGCACACTCAAACCTCTCCTGACATTTACCAAACAGAAAGGAGGAGGACTGACCAGCATTCGGAATTCGTCAGCGTGTTTATTGTGCTCTTTGTCATGGCCTTGTTTGGGTAAAGCCTTGATTGCCTTTGCTGGCAACTTCCCTTTTGTGTGTGTGTGTGCTTTCCCTTCAGCAAGAATAACTATTCATCCATCCATCAACCGGTATAGGCGTCGCAGCTGTATATCTAGCACATGGAGACGGCCTAAACTCGTAGTGTGCAGAGATACAACTTACAATGTTCGTTGTGCCATAAAATAAGTTCATTGAGTTCATTGATCTTGCATTGATTTAGTTATCATTAAAGATGAGTCCGATCCGATCCGATACGCGGATGGGATATCGGTCTGATAACTACTCAGATAGCTGGATCGGGTATCGGTGGCATTGGACCGATCTGTAAATGTGCACACTGGGAAGTGTTATTGTGGTAAAGCTGGTTTATTGTTCAACATTCACACTAATTCCTACATATTGATATGACAATGAGCAGAACAATCAACACAACACACTACAAGCCCAAAAGCACATCACACCATTATACTGTTTAATTTCCTTAACAACACCAGCTCTCACTCACAATCTCTGTGTTCCTGATGCTTTTAGCACCGCAGGATTAGGGAGCGTCAATAAATTACACAACTGTGTTTAAAGGAATCACGTTTGAGATGTTATTTTAATAATAAATCATTTAGCATATACATATGGATGTGGAATTATTACATTGTTTTAGTAAGAAAACAGGATTTAAGTCAAGTATTTCCTTAAGCAGAACAGAATAATCTCAGTCATGTATTCAGACATTTTTCAACATTATTTTCTGTTTTCTGTTTAAAAAAGACTCAGAGACGGATTTGTATCGTATCGGCAGATAGCCAAATCTACAATATCGGTGTCGGACATAAAAAAGTGGTATCGTGCCATCTTTAGTTATCATACACAAAATCTTGACAAATTAACAATCAAATGTTAATAAACTGCATGTAAATGCTAGAGCATCAGAACATTTGAATGAATGTCATGAGATATATATTCTTTTTTTGTTACATAATTTACTTTTTAAACAAACAGTACTAGACGGATGCTGAAAGAAGGTATTTGCTTTTGTGATTACCTACTGCATTTTGAAAAATAATAATTCATCTGGTCCGGAGACAGCCATTGAAAGGTGCAGAATTCATAGCTTAAGTGGATAAATGGACTTCATTATTCTGGCACACCAAGTTTACTATTTAATAACTCCACACCGAGACGAGATCCACCTAGTTGTTCCAGCTGTTATGGACAATTTATCAACTGACTGGAAGGACAACATAGCTCCACAATTTGTCCCCTCACCAAATCATAACGCCGAGATTCACTGAGATTTGAAAGCAATTTCTTTCCGGAACTTTGGATTTCCATAAGCTCATTAGTGTTCATGTTCCTGCTACGGATCACCAGAGTTGGGGCAAGTCATTATTATGCCACAACAGGGCTATGCTGTTTAAATAAGAATATGTTAATTAATAATGCCATTGTGTGGAAACTCATTCAAATTCTTGCAGCATAGGAACGTTAAAATCTAGTCATATGCAGAATTATAATGGAAACAGAGGAAAATGACTAATGGGCAAACTCTTTTTCTCCTAAATAACATGAAGCAAAGGAAAAAAAAGAAAGATTGGGGGGAAAATATCTGCATCAAGTCACTTAGTGTTTTGCTCAAGGGTTCCATTCTACCTGAAGAGGAGCACACAAGCCCACGGTTTTTTAGTGCTGTATAATGCAGCACTGCACAAAGGTTCATCTCTTAAGCATCTGTCACCAGTTTCTCTGCAATAATGACAAGTTTAGTTTTACAGATCATGAAAAGAAGGTTTTCTGTCTGGTCCCTACTTTAATCAATAAGGGGGGAAAGGAAGGTACGTAGGAAATGTATCACAGCCTCTGGTTCTCATTTCAATGTCTCTGATCTTTGATTGGTCTGTGATTTCAGAGATTGCAAGGGTAGACGTGTGTATATGTCTCTGTCTCTCAGAAACAGCGCTTTTTCTCTTCAAGTGCAGGAAAAGCTTTGAATCCATTAAGATTTTATGCAGCACATATTTTTTTGAGGTAATCACAGGACTGATTGTGTATTATGCGAATTGATCAATCGATGCACGATATATATACACATGTATTTTACGAAACCATTATAACCACATGCATAATATAGTGTTACTCCCGGAATGAACTCGTTATTAAATAATACACCTTAGACGCGTGATTGGATTGAGATTGGAAAAATATGGATGCCAAGTCAATACTCTATTTAGAAGCTTGTAAGCCAAAAGTGCAAGCTGAGTGGTGGAACAATGACGGCACGAGCACACTAACTGACTCGTGATCTAGAGTTGGGGTCAAGACCACTTAAACTGAGACAGACACAAGACCAGAGTGTGTCGAGACTGAGTCAAGAAGACCGAGACTCTAAAGGGCTGAGACCAGCACCAGAGGGGGGTCAGACCAAGACCGGACCAATGCACCACGTGACTAATAAGTGGAAGATGCAAAGCCTAAGCAACGTTAAAGATGTTTGTTCAATATTTCTCTCTTACATATCTATAATGAGGAAATCACTTCACTGGAAGCAGTTATCAACACTGATCACATCATATGTTAAACTCAACAAACCACAGTGAACACTCCTCAAGACCAAACTTACTGTGTTATTGAATTGTAGAGTTGTTATTATGCAGAGACATTCTATGGCTTAGTGCTGTGAAGAAAAATAAGGTTAGTGCAGGTGGAAACACTTCTTTATTCATTTGATATCCATCTGCATATAGAATAAAAGTATTTAATAATAAACAATGCATTTTTCTATATTTATTGTTCCCTATTGATTACTCTCTCACATTATAAAATGGGAAAAAAAATCTGATCAATTGAAAACGAAGAAATATTAAATTTCTGTGTCATTTTAAGCCGATTTGGACTCATTTTATCCTTTAAAATGAGCTGCTTTTGACTTTTCTGGAAGAGAACTACATTTTGGGGCAGTTGGTGGTGTAACGGTAGGGTGTTCGCCCCATGATCAGAAGGTCACAGGTTTGAATCCAGGACTGGTAAAGTTACCACTGAGGTACTCATGAGCAAGGTACCGTCCCCAAGCACTGCTCTCCGGGCGCTTGTTAGCTGCCCACTGCTCCTTCACGGATGGGTTAAATGCAGAGGTCACATTTGGTTGTGGTGCACTGTGTGCTGTGCTGTTGTGTGTTCATGATGACAAATAATCACTCACTTTCAATTTTTGTGCCTGATGACGTTCCATGCATGACTGCTAACACGGGTGTTTATATTGCGAATAAAATCATTAATGCCTTTTTATGCAATTACTTCAGGTTTTGTGCACGGAATTACTCAGAAATAATTTCACATACAGAGGAATGAATATAATGCCCAGTAAGTTGAAAGTCTTGTGATTTTGACGGTGTGTGTGTGGTTATTTTAGTTATTAAAACACTAATTAATAAACAACACAAAATGCCTGTGTTGGTCTCAAAGAGTTAATGGTAATATTCTCAGTTGTGGTCTCGGCTGGCCTCCAAATAAATCTTTGTCCGAGTTCATGACAAGACCGAGTACAAATACAACCGAGTCCGAGACAAGACAACAAGGTTCAAACATTGGAACATTGTGCCCTTTATCACATTTCTCTTGATACTGTCATCAAAATTAGAAATGTGATAGAATGCCTTGTTTGTACCAGGCAGGATGACCATTGTTGACCTCTTGCATTGATTAGTCTTGTCAGCCTCCATCTTAGCATGGAATGTGATGGAACAAGACTGATTTGCGGTGACTCAACCTTGCACCAAACAGGAGTTAAAATATCTGATGCTAACAGCCTAGTAACTGATACCACAGCACACTTTTAGTGGTCTTGTAGTGTCCAGGCGTCTATGGCTCAGGGTTATTTTGAAAGCACAGGGAAGAGCAATATCAAATTAAGCAGCTGGTATTTTTTTTAATAAATGACTTGTACAGCTCCATTTGGAAAGAATGAATCATTCTAAGGGCCGGAATACACTTGATGCTAAGTGACTTGTACGCTTGTGGATGCTGCTACATACTTTTTGTTAATCTTGAGGATTCCAACAGGTGGCAGTATACAATATAAAAGGGTCCAGTCTGCCGTAAAGTGACAGAAGAAGAAGAAGAAGAAGAAGAAGGCGGGAAAACATTGACCGGTTCTGCTGTCAAATGAGGGGAGAAAGATGTTGAAGATAAAAAGAATTTGCATTCTGATGAACGTAGTTAGCAACTGCACTTTTGGAAAACGTACCCCTGAGCATTAAGTATATCCCAGCCCTAAGACTTTTGGGGTGACTTTGTAGCAGAGTGTGTCTGCATATATAAATAGAAATATCAGAAAGTGAAATGACTTTTAAAAAACACATTTTATTTAAAAGCACATAATTTAGAGCAAATTATTTTCAGACAGACTTCCTTGGTGGTTTAGTCACAGGGAAAGTGGTTTCTTTTGCAACAAGTAGCAAAAATGTTGGCAAATAACAAATTTGATTGAATCATCCTCACTTAACAGTGAATGTCCTGCGGTGTGAAATTTGCACATGCACATATGTGACTCTGCATGGCAAAACCGCTTAAATTGTTAAAAAAGTTATTATGTTTTCATGAAAGGGCATAAATCAAGCTTCAAAACGATACCTATATGGAATGAATGGGACGACATATGACTGAGATATCAACATTCAAAGGAGTCGGGTTTCTCCTGTCACGCCAAGTGAGAAACGGAGAAATCTGCCTTTGAAGTTGACTATCGCCGTAGCACTCACAGACGCTTGGTGCGGTCGCGGCTACGTTTGCATTTATGGTAGCCTACGCTACATTCACAGCCACACGGATAGCCCACCTGCGTTAGGTTAACTGAACTCGGGAGACGAAGATGGATTCCGGAGAAATATCTTCACGCTGGTCAACCAGTGGATTTAGCGTAAATATTGAAGTAGAGCGGTCAAAACAGAAACTTTTAACATTCTGCTGGAATTGAATTCCTCACCTCAAGAAAGTCATGTTTTTAGGATGGAAAGGGTAGGTTTTTCAGGGAAATTTATTCACAACAGTACAGTATAGACCTTCCACTGTTTCAAAACACTAAAAACAACAAATCCAAAATTTTACCCCATGCAACATAAACGCTCGTTTTTCTCGGAAACCTCCGTTGCAACAAGCGACTGGTTTTGCCGTGGAGAGTCACATATCGCAATGACGAGGGTATAATGATACATCGTTTAGCCCTGAATGTAATGTTCTGCCTCATTAGTCCAGGTCTGCTCGAATAGACACAACTACATATAGGAAACATTATTACAGTCCAAAATTGAAAAAAATATCGATCCAAGCTAAATATATGAAGTAGACCATGCAATATACAGTATATGAAATGTGCAATATGCAACATTGCTATATGGTTATATTTATCATCTCACTTTCTATTTCATGCACACACACACACACACACACACACTCTCTCTCTCTCTCCCTCTCTCTCTCTCCCTCTCTCCGGACTGTTAGAAATGAAACCATTTCACTATCATACTGCCACATCAATGCAGTCATATCTAGACCATATGCTGCATGCCCTTACATGGTAAGATCCTAATACCTAACCATGTTTTACTCCTAGTTTAGCTTTTTTTAGGCAGGGGGAAAGAAATGAGCTGAATTGGCCACGGGGATTCTAGGATTTGGGGACTTGATTTGCAGCCCTACAGAGCGGCGGAATTGGCTAAGAAGCCCACATCCTATTGGCTAAAAAGATTACAGCCATGAGTCCATGAGAGCAAATTTAGCCTTGCTCTCAGTGGGTGGGAGGATGGTTTAGTTACCCAGTCAATAACTGCAATTCTAGCCAATCTAGGATGTTTACTAGGCCATGCGTAGATAATTGTGCAGTTAGCGCGCTCTTCAATCCACTCTTAGCTCCCCTGCAGGTCTGTACTACGTCCAGAAAAATGGGAAATAAGTCAGAGGAAGCCGAAGATGGTCTTCACTTACTAGGGGCAATTCAGCCTCCAGTTCTGACAGAGGCTCTTGGCTTGAACAATGTGGTTGCCATGTTTAGTCCAGATTTAAGATCTTTTAGAAACGGCTTACATTTTCGAACAAAAGCTGGCCGGGCGATTAGTCTTACCATAAAGCAATGGTCCCCAAATGACGCCCGGGGTCCATATCCAACCCGAGCAAGTGATATATCTGACCTCTCACGTCACATTGGCAACAAAAAGACGTGCGCTCCTGTGATTAGCGAGCTCCACGTCACAAAATCTTAATAATATTTGCGATAACAGACTTCCAACTTACAGGACATTATACATATTCATTCCGCTGTATGTGAAATTATTTCTGAGTAATTCTGTGCACAAAAACTGAAGTAATTGCCTAAAAACACATTCATTACATTATTCGCAATGTAAACACACGTTAGCGCTTGCGACGCTCATATGGAATGCCATCATGCACAAAAACGTAGTTCTCTTCCAGAAAGGCCAAAACCAGCTCATTTTATTCAATAAAATAAAAACTCTGCACACCAATAAAACAAACACTGTTTTTACTATTTGGCTAACTCCATTAGCCATACCTTTACATTCCGCTGTTGAGAACGATGACACCGAGAGATGCCCTGTAACGCCTGCTGTACGTTCAGATTTGAATTAAAACAATGGGCACACCAGCCATTCAGAAGAGGAGCCAACTCGTGCAAGGATTTTACTGCTCCATTTGGACCTGACTTCATTTATTCCATCTCTAAAAGTCAAGTTTGGCAAATCTAAGGTTTGAGAACTGGCTACCTTACAAAATTGTAATTATTTTTCAGGGGGTATCATCCCTTAAAAAAGCCTAAAATCGCCACTGTCACTTAACCAGAATGGTAGCCGTTGTCTTCCATGAATGGTCAGATTTTAGCCACAGAAATGGCCTTGGCTGGATATTTTTGGGGCTGTTGAGGACAGTCCAGCAGTGACATTGATTTTTATAAAACAACCTGCAATGCTGCTGTGCCTTATACTCTCCTACCATGAAAACACACACTTCCACATCAATGACACTATGTTGAGAAGGGTTGAAAACCAGAATAAAAAGGAGTGAATGAGGTCCTGCAGTCTTCAGTCTGTTATATTTACCTCTGACAGATGTTTATGGCATCAGCAATTTTTATGTAAAGAAAGTATTCCTAATTAAAGTATTCTTTATTGGCTTAAACAATCTTTTGCTCAGCAAACAGAACTGGAACAACGTATATAAAATGTATGGAGCTAAAGAGCTGCTGCTGCTGCTGCAGCAAACAATCTGGGTCACACATAATCATAGTCGTTTTAATCTCAGTAGTTTACTCCATTTCACTGTGTGGCGTGGTATGTGACCTAAGGGAGAGAAGCGATCTCAATTTTAAAGACCCAGTAAGGTGAAAACCGTCCTTGCTTTGGTAACATGAGAAATCTTCCAGAAAAGTGTGTCTGAATTCAGTTTTACGACGTTGTGGAGTTCTGCAGTTTAACAGCTTTTCACAGTAGGTCTAAGTAGGGTGGGACTAAAACGCAGCCTGCTTACGTGTAGAGGTTATGTTTAGCATTAGCGCTGCCCAGATCTACTGCTCTGACCCTGTCCACCTGCATAGCGTCAGTAGCCTACCTGCTAGTCTGAACAAGTTCGCTAAGAGAGTCTGTCATATGCTGAGTCCAAAGCGCTTCCTAATATCATTCCCTCACTGCCGGCGGCTGCCTTACCATGTGTAAGTTTATCTATTTTGTGTTGTCATAAAGTGTGAAATATGATGTGCATGTTTAACCTGTTGTAAAGAACTCCACATGAGTAGTGAATGCATGACAACACGCAGCTAATCCGTATGAGCTAGCTGAGAGGTGAATTATAGCGGTGGAGTAACGCATGGTAAAACGTAAGTTAGTAAACTGTCTGCTCTAATCTATCATCTCTCTGGTTTTTACAGCGTTCCTCTGTCATTTTAGTCTTTCCTCCGCTGTCCTCCCGCTTAAATATTTCCCCGCCATTATCCCGTGTTGTATTCCGTATTAGTCCAGACTGTGCTTGCTATCCTGTCACCGTCTTCATCCCTTCCAGTGAAGCGTATATTGCCAAGACAAAACAAAGGAAAATTTTACATAGTTTAACTTGCACCACTTTAGAGTGATCTTTATTAACAGCGCATGTGCATGTGTTTAACAGTCGATGGGTAGGGGCTCTGTAGTAGTGGGCGGTGCTTCAGCGTTTTGAGCCGACACGCCTACAGCATCCGAGCATAGAAAGTACCGCCTGTATTTTCACCACTTTGAGACTTAATTTTCCCCATGAAGCAATGTTCATATTCACTCAAAATTGACGAGGTGATTAGTGACAAGTTTCTTTGATATGAAGAACTTAGAGCTGATATTGTTTTGACCTTACTGGGTCTTTAATCACGGTCCATGAGAAACTGTGTCTGTTTAATGTATACAGGCCTGAACTGCGGCTGCATAAGAGGAGGTGGTCTCTTTCTCTGACACTACATGCTCTAATGCAATTTCCCTTTCCGCTAAACTTAATAGACAGAAACACTGAATGCAACACACAGCACCTCTGTAAAAGGATAAGGACAAGAAAAGAGTAGTGTTAGTGGATTGTAAAGAAATCTGATTATAGCACTGACACAGTGTGGCCAGTACTTCCTGTTCCACGGCCTGCAACAATTGATTTGTCTCTCAGGTTGCCATTTCAATTAGATACAGTACGGGGCCCCAGCAGCTGCCACAGTACGCTTCTGTCTTTGCCACGAAACCCTGATATGTTGACCCAGGCAGAAAATTATATCATTCTCTAAATTTAGAAATCCTAGGGCAGAACTAATAGCTTGGTGGCTTTCATCTGACCACTCGTTTCTAAGGTGGCCTTGAGGTTAAGTAACGAGTAAGTAGTGTGGAGACTTTTCTTCAGAGTCCGTGCCCGCTGTGGGATCTATGAATAAACTCGCCGCTTTAATCTCGACTTGTTATTCTGCCTTTATCCCTTAAGGCCCTATCCACACCGGCGTTTGAATCTTAAGATAAATGATTGCACTCTGAATGCTCAACGCGTTTTTTGTAGCTGCGCTTGATTGATGCTGTTTAACGCCAACCTGCAGCCCAGTTTGTAGTTTGGTGTGTTTACCTGTGGGGGCAGTAATCAGGCTGTCCAAAGTGTTTACCTGTGTGCTGAAATCTAAAATATAAAATATATACAAATATAAAAAAGTAAATTAAAAAAACAAGTCTTGTGGCACATGAAGGACAGTCTTTGTGCTGCACAGTTGGTTTTTCATCACCCACTGAAGCTCATAACAGGAATATGAAACTAACTTAACGGAATCATGGGATACATTCGGTCCTCACCTGAACGCCATGTAAACTCAATAGTGACGTTTTCTTTGCGTTCTTCAGGATTTCGGCAGGAACTGGCACCAGGAAAACGTTGCATGCAGCGTTTATTTGACGCCATCCGAACGTGCAGCTGAACAGACGCAGGTAATGAATATCTATGAATGTGGACGCTCTGATTTACTTCAATGAGCAGAAAAACGGTTGGCATTCAGTCCGGGCTCACCTGACGCTACGAACACAAGAAAAACGCCTGATTAAGACATCCGTGTGGACTTGCAATTTTTATCACAGAAATGACAGATCAGTGCCAATGTTGGCTGGAGCATGTCCAGCCTTAAGTGCTTGAGCCCGATCGCCCCCGCTACCGGGGGCAGAACGGGAAAGCTTTAAATAGATGGTAAACGTAAACAAACATATGCATGCGGCACAACAACGCCACCGATAGAATCTCGTCTAAAAGTCTCAAACAACAATTTCCACCTAAACATAACACAATTCCAACACCAAACACATGAATGAACAAAGAACAAAAACACGGCGTAGGTCTATGTGGAAGAAATACGCTGTAGAGTCTATACTACTACAGCTAACCATGCATACCGTATATCATATGAAAGCAGAGACTCTGCAGATAATTTTTTTTTCATGTTCTGCTGTGTTGCATCTTCCTTTATTCTGACCCAGTAACATGTATGCTGATTCCACAGTAATCTCACAAGTGTTACCTTTAGAATGACACCAAAAGCATAAAAATACACATTGTGGTTGCTGAGATGTACACATTTTATTTTGGTATCCCTTTTCCACTACACTGGTGCTGGTGCCAGGTGCCGGTTCTGGTGCTCGGCCGGTGCTGAACTGGGAACTAGCCGAGAACCGGCCCGCATTTACACTGACCAGGGAGCTCAGCGGGAGCCGCATGATAATACGTCACAGGTCACGCCCACTAAACGAACAGTTGTTTGTACGAAGCCTGCAACTTTTAGTTCTTCCCTTATTTCCTCATATGCCTTCTTCTTTCTTTGTGTACTTTCCAATTTCTGCTGAATCTGGACGTCCATGTTGCTAAAAGAGCTTTAATTTCTTCCGCGCTCCACGTTACCGGACTTTGGCTCTCCGCCATTTTCTCTTCTAAAGCTACCTATCACTCCGCCCACCTCTCGTGGCGTTACGGGTTCTCGCTGCTAGACCAGCAAAGTTTAGGGGGCGTTTCAGAGCTTGTTTTAGGGCACCGCACCAATTTTTTTCTGTGGAAAAGTGCGGCACTGGTTCCAAAATTGGGAACCGGCACGGGAACCAGAGCAGTGGAAAAGGGGTATGGGATACTCATAGGCAAGGTACCGTCTCCAAGCACTGCTCCCTGGGCACTGTTAAAAAGTTGCCCACTATTAAAGGCAAATCATTACAAGAATCAAGTGAATAAAGTGTTTTAATTTGCTTCCAAAATATGATGAGAATTCTCAAATTACTTTAATAACAATAATTATGAAGACAATGTTGTAGTACAAATCACCACTCCAGTATTCATAGACTAACCAGAATATTTGGGTACAAAAAGTGTTTTAAGTAAAGCAGAAATATTTTATCAGATTGTTTTTGGACTTCACCTGGAGTCGTGAAAACATTGAATTGAACAAGCCTGCACAGTCGGACTGGGACTCTAGCCGATCCTCGTATCACGTCTGGACTTCTTGAAAAGAAATGTTAGCTCGGGGGTAGAAATCGGAGCGGAACTATCAGTGTTATGGGAAATGCTATGGCCCCATGCTGTAGCTTCACTGTGAAATGGTCCGGCAACGTTGAGGTCATCACACATCGCCTTTTTTCTTTCATTTTGTGCGTGATGTTTTTTTGGCCTTTTAGGAATAGTGAAAGGGTTTGAGGCTAATGTCTGTTCAAACTTGTAGTGCAGTGCAAATCAATGCAGACACGGATAAATACAGAACATAAATCCTCTACGTCTGAAGTCCTGAACAATTTTTCACACCCTACACATAGAAAATGTAGGCCAGGATTTTTTAAAAGACATGTTGGGTGAATTTCTTTGTTGTCAACTTGAGGCAGTTTTTCTTTCATCTTAAGAGTTGACAGCGAATAAAGTATCCCACTTTCTGGGTGCACTTTTTAAATCCCAAAAGACTATCTTCCTCGATGAGCATGAGTGGAGATCTTCAAACAAGAAATTACTCGGTAGTGAGTAAACCTTGAGCACAACTGCATGCATGGTAAAATCACCACAGAAGCTGGCGTACAATAGGCTTTAAGAGGAACTTACATCAATCAGCGTCCATCTCCCACCCGACTCCCACCGACACCTCATACCAGAAGCGGCCGGCAGCGGCCTACAGAACTACCACGCTTCCTTGCAACATGGCTTAGACTGAACTAATGCGGTCTCCAATCTCAGTCTTAGATGTGCTGCTTGACATGTTCCTCTATTTCCAACAATAGGATGGCTGTGTTTGATTCTATCCCAATTCGCCAGCCTTCAATGGAGTTGGCATCAGATCCGAGCTCAACCTTGCGCTTAGCCATGCTGGGCTCATGCATTTTTCATGCAGACACACTCCTTTGAAAATACTTTCTCCTGGAATCTGTATCACGGCTCCGTTGCACCTTCCCTGTGATATATATGTTTCTTGGAGCAGAAGATATGACGTTCTGTCTTGACAAAGAATACAGGAAGAGTAGTGACTGGAGGAAGTACGTCAGATAGATTACTCCAACACGAGAAGACATTATTCTTGAAGTTTAAGTCAGAAAATGTCGCAGTGATAATTTGTACAGAAACAAACTGCCACATTTATTTGATAGCACAGAAGAATGGAGATTGGCAGTGTTATAAATCTCGTAAACACCGTTCAAGGGAGAGAGATCATGTGATAGCATGTTCAGGCGGAAATTCGTCCTCAATTAAAAGAACTATGCATGGAGGCAGACATCAGCCAAATGGAAGATCCCCATTAGTGTCACACTAGTGCCAGGAAACCATCTGGCAAGGGGAAAACAACTCAAACTGGTTTCATTTTGAAAAGCTCCAAAATGCTTTTGAAGCATGATGTTTTACAGATTCTTGACCCTGACTCAAACTTTAAACTACTAAAAAGCCTTGACGTATGAAAAGAGGACATATCCTTTCTTCCCGAAACACAATAACATGCAGAACATCAAAGGAGGGCCGGCTAATCCGCCACATCTTTTGTTAGGCTGGATCATCAAGAAGCCTCAATAGATACACATCAAAAACACAATTAAGTGCTACAGTCCTCCTCTGACAGTTTGATTATCACCGCAGACACAATCATGATCACTGCACATTCTCCACGATGAAAGGAGAAGCCTGATAGTGGAGAAAAGTGATGCATTACTGCATGCTCCACAAGCAATAAATGCTTGTAGTCCTGTTTTTTCACTTCACAAAGTCGGCTTAATATGGACAGATTTGCAGCCAGTTATCGATGCAAAAATCTCTATTGTACAGCTGTAACAAGCCATGGGGTAGCACATTCTGTTACATCTTGACAACGTCTGATGACGCCTGTGAACCTAGATTATAGATTAGGTTATCATTTTTTCTTGTTTGTACATGGAAATATTTTTTAAAAATTAAAAAAATATGCAATTTATTGAAAAAATATTAAATAATATTAGGGGCGCAGAAAAAAATCTAATCAAATTAAATTGAATCGCGAATCTTTCTCTGCCGATTCTAAATCGATTCAGATTTGTTCACCTAACCTAATGGCACTAGCTGACTTTTTCCCCACAGACAGTCCACAACAGAAGTCATTTAGGATTACCTTTCCTGAAGAACAGCTCTATACCTTAGAGGAGCCAAAGCAAATTCCTCATATGTGACAACGTTCTTGGCAATAAACTTCAACTTCATTCTGATTCTAAAATAGTGTTGCGCAAGTTGTATTAATAACATACTTAATCCTGAGGATCGGTGTAAATTGTAGTGTGAGAATATTTGTTCTCATGTACAGCTGTAAACCGAGGAAACACTGCATGTGCATTACATTTTAGTAAACAACACTGGATTCAGTGTGATTTTTTGTTTTTTGGAGAAAAGTGATGCATTAGAGCCACAGCCACAGCCAAGTGATGCATTTTGCCACAGTCAAATGGGAAAAGTAACTCAAAACAGCGATCTAGAAACAAATTCATACATGTATCTAATCGTGAATCGATTTTGTATTGGATCGTGAGCCCAGGATCAATGGAAAAAGGAGGCCTGATTTGGAAAACGCTGTTTTCTTTTACATCATGTGGATGTGCACCTCTTTACCAGTTAAAAAGAAGGCAGAGAATCTGAAGAAGGTGCGTCAGCAGCAGCAATGTGACGTTCTTATCAATATTCTGAACTTTTGATTTTGTTAGTCATGTGGATGTTTCTTTGACACTGACACTAAAGACTGTAGCAGACCACACACACTCCTTCATGTTAAGTGCACCGCCTGATGCAACTGCTCTTTCATCAGGATAATGCATCATGCCACACTGCAACAATTTTTCAAGAATAATTTTGGAAACACAACTGAGTTCAAGGTCTTGAACTTCCCCAATCCAATTGAAGGCAGATCCCTGAAGGCCGGGAAAGACTTCGGATCTGCCACTAACGTGCCAGATGCACCAGGACACAAGAGATTGGTGTATCTCTGTATGATTATTTATCTCTCGTAAGATAGAACAAATTGGCCATATGTGGAACGTCCAACGTTCGAACTGGAAAACAGAGTGAGTTACTTCCACTTTTCACTTTGGTACGCGTCTGGTTTCCCCAGTTGGTCTGAGGTAATAAAATCAAACCAAAAAATACATTTAAAAAAAGTTAATACATTTCTTAAGGTTATAATAGTATTTTATTAACTTTTTTGGAGGGTTGTCAAAATCATAATCATGTGGAGAATGCTGAAATATAGTAATCCTGTCTTTGTTTGATGCTGGTGAAAAATGAGTGACAACACGTTCATCAAAAGTCAGAACAAACCCAATCAAACAAATGGTCAATAACAGCAGCCTCTGCCAGCCGGTGTTACGATTAGTTAGCATTAGCGGCTAACTTGATGAGGTGAACTTACTACATCACTACACTTACATCAGTTCAAATCTACTTTTACAGTGAATAAAGCAGTCTGCAGCTAGGATTAGTTAAGCTGTGCTTGGTTGATTGTGACAAAATACATAATTGACGTAAATCTGAAGAAATACCAAACAAGTTAGCAGAGATACGTTTTACTATCAACACCCAGAACTCAGGTAACGTTAGCTGAGGTAACTTAGCTAGCTGCTAACAACTTAACCTCATAGTTATCAATGTAAGAGGAGGCATATAACCCAAAACCTCTGTCCAGTCTGCTGTCTGGTGGTGTTGACCACTTGCAAATCCAGTGGACATCGGATGCAGAGATGCGGGGGAGCTCCTGCAGACATCTACTGTAAAACGCTGTTTGTTAAAAGTATTTGTGTAAAAAGTAACAACAGACAGAGAGGTTTTCCCGCTATCGGCAAAGTTACTATTCCGAATAGGGACGTCAGTGAAGAGAAGTCATCTGTTTAACCAACACAGAACTAACGCTGTGCATAAGGTCACCAGAGCGTCTGAGTAAGACCCGTTTTGGTGGCACAAGAGATTAGTTTGGATATCTGTATGACTATTTATCTCTTGTAAGATTCAACAAATAGAGACAAACAGGGACAGTAAAACAGCGCGTGGGTTTGACATGGTCAGTGTGAAGCATGAGTTAGCTGAGTGCAGGGGGGCTGGGCAGTGTGCAGAACGAGCTCGGTGGATGGCAGAGAGCAGCCGCTGGCTCTGGCTGAGCGAACGAGGCTCTGGGGGATCATTTGGTAGCTCCTCATCACTCACATGGCTCTACGCTTGCGGGTAATGCTTCCTCCCTCACCTCCTTTCCTCCCTCCCTCTCTCCTTCATCCGGCCTGCTGCCCAGGCCTCTGCTCTAGGATAACTCCACACGAAATTAGACAGCAGGCTTGACTACAAGCCTCTATAGGCATGAGAGCATCTTTTACTCGCTTTTGTTTTCCAAAGTACGTACACAACCTTAAACTGTTGTTCTGGTATCTCTTGCGACGTGAAAGTGGTGTTATCAATCGCCAATCGGATATGCTATATGTGACAATTAAGGGCCTGTGTCCACCAAACACGTTTTTTGCGCTGACAGTGGCTATTTTTAATAAAAATCCTATGAGCTTCAGCATTCAGAGCACTAAAAGTGGAAATCCGTTCAACTTTTAGTACTCGTCAATGTCACTTCTCTCTTGACAGCCAATCAAAATCGAGGAAGAGACATGGACATAATTTGGTGGGACTCTCCTAGGTGTTTTCCTGCACGGTTTATCTCATGCACCCAATCTCTTCATCTCGTTGCCGCTGCTGCTAACGCCAAGATGCGATTTCTCTCCATTGTAAAGATAATCTCTTTAATATCGTCTCAACTCATGATCTCATAGGAACACGTTATAATGTTTACATGAAATAGGAATGAACGCGGAAGTGCGGACTTAGCAACGACAAGCGTCGAGAGAAGTGCTCTGGAAGTGAGGTTTTGACCACTCTCAGCTCAAAAAACTCATTCGGAGGACACAGGCCCTAAACTTCTGTAGCACAAATTGCTGAAAACCATACTGTTGCCTGTGAAAGCAAGGTGTAGGAGCAGAACACATCACAATCCTCCGTATCAGGCAAGCTTTAAATTTGGCCTTATCACAAAATTCTGGAGAAAGAAGACGGTGGTGGGGAAAGCTGGGGTCTTATCTGATGCAGGACGTCTCCGGTTTCTGCCCGAGCGCTTTCCGTAGCTCGTCCACATTGCGGAGAAAGAGGGTCCAGTTTCAGACATGTACAATCACTGGATAATGCAGCGTAACACGAGCCGGGTCCATCCAGCCCTCTCCTCACCCATTTGGCTGGACGGAGAGCAGTCAGGCTCGAGTCGCCCCAGACAATCGATCCATTTAATGTCTTGCTCCTTTTAAATGCATTTCTGGCTTCCACCTCAATGTCTCGGAAACCGTGGGGCTTTCAGTCTTACGGTGTATGAAAACAAAATGACAACACACAGAAAGTAAGAAAGAGAACGGAGATAGTAGGGGTGGGCAAGAGGAGAGAGTGACACAGGAAGCAGGGAGGTAGGAAAGAGCCAAGGAGAGACGGACAGAGTTGAGAGAGAGAGAGAGAGAGGCCGGGGGATGGAGAGATAGACAGATAGAGGAAGGAGGGAGGGAAAGGAAGAAAGAGAGGGAGACATAAAGAGAGCGGGAGAAATTTCTATCTTTGATAACAAGCCTTTAAAACAGGACATTTTTAGACAAGTTAAATGCCCTTGCTTGTAAATGGCCCGTGTTCTTACCTAAAAGGGCTGGTGCACAGCTGTTTGCGTTACCTTAACAATTTGAATAACCCTTTAATGCAAACATGTAGGTATCTCAGGCATCATGAATAATTAAAGCACAATAAATCTGCTCGCCTAAGGGGAATGGAGTCCACAATGCCATTTCACTCATCTCATAAATTCTCAGAAGCACACCCAGCAGGTCTAAATAAGGCTATCTGTAGCATTAGGCCTCGGAAATGTGAAAAACACTCCCCTATTTTCCCATTAAAATGCACCACCGACGTGTTACAGAGAAATTACGGCTGCGAAAATCCTTTAACAGCCCACATTTTACTTTGCACAAGAGCTTGCAGTTTTGGGGTAATTTTACATGGCATTTTCCTGAATGCAGCCCCGCTCTCTTATTGTCACCGCACAGCTTTAGTAAGCAATTATTTCAAGTAAACTGGAAGCTTTGCACTTTTGGGGACTGTGCTATTTAAAGCCTTTGTTCTTCAAATATGCCACAATCCGGTGACTTCCATTGAGGCTTTGTGAGGAGTCCTGCTTCTGTGGTAAATGAATCAGTTACAGATGGAATCACCCAAATGAGTGTCTAATATCAGCATGCAAAAGACTACAGATGGCACGATACTGTATACCGATATTGTAAATTTGAATATCTGCAGATACAATACAAATCGGAAACAGTCTCTGAGTCTTATTTAAACAGAAAATAATGCTTTAAAAATGTCTGAATACACGACTGAGATTATTCTGTTCTGCTTAAGGAAATACTTGACTTAAATCCTGTTTTCATACTAAAACAATGTCATAATTACACACTCATATGTATATGCTAAATAATTTATTATTAAAATAACATCTCAAACATGATTCCTCTGAACACAGTTGCGTAATTTAGTGACGCTCCCTAATCCTGCGGCGCTAATAGCATCAGGAACACAGAGATTGTGAGTGAGAGCTGGTGTTGTTAAGGAAATTAAACAGTATAATGGTGTGATGTGCTTTTGGGCTTGTAGTGTGTTGTGTTGCTTGTTCTGCTCATTGTCATATGAATATGTAGGAATTAGTGTGAATGTTGAACAATAACCCAGCTTTACCACAGTCACACGTCCCATCCAGAACCAGTTGAGCGTACATTTACAGGGGTGCGTTTCCCAAAAGCACAGTTGCTAACCATGTTAGCAACCAACATAATACTCTAACAACTAACATAGTGGTAACACAGTAGTTATCAATACGTTAGCAGCTATGCTTATGGGAAACGCACCCCAGATCAGCTCCATATATCGTCCCAGTGCCACCGATACCTGATCCAGCTATTTGTGACGTTATCGGACCGATATCCCAGCCACGTATCGGATCGGTGCCATCTTTACAACAGACATTAAACAGACTAAAAAGGAACTGGGCTTAAACGATCTCAAACCTGTATTCCTAAATGTGCATTTTGGGATTTATTGGGTGAACAATTCCTTTATTTGGCAATTATGTAATGAACTTGTTTTACTTCCCAGAGAAGCTGCAGAAATAAGAAAGGCCCACGGTAGTCTGTTAAGAGGTTTTGTCGTAAAAGAAAATCTTGGCCACCTGCAACGGTGCTATTACACAGTTCATTGGTCATTATGCCTAAGAGCGACATATTGCATCAGAGACAAGTCCACATGGAATCAATATCTTCCAGTATTGCATCCGTACTTTCTGTTGCGGAGGACGCACTGCCCAAGCACAATGTGTAATTACTAGCTGTAGGCATGATGACAACATTTAATTTTCATCGCTCTGCCCTTCAGAACGCGACATGATTCATCTCCATAATCCACTATTACTCATGGAAGCTGTATGTTTTAAACCTTCAACATACACAGTCATTCATAATTATTGTGACAGTGAAATTTGCTGTTTTGTTGCGTACTAAAGCAGTTTGGATTAAACATGAAAAGATAAACGTGAGATGAAAAGAGAGTGTCATTTTTTGGGGGTCTTTGAATATCTGAAAACAAGTAGATTAAAAAATATCAGCAGTTCATTCGCTGCCAGATCATGTGAGTGTTAATTGTGGGTTAATGAACCTTAAATAGCACACATTTAAATAAACTAATATAACAAAGATAATTGTCTGTTTTTAAATGAATGGTTGTAGCTGATTAGTAGAGTTGGGTAACTTTCACATCTGAACCGATATCTGGTACCGTTACTCAACGGCACTTCATTTTGATACCTTACTCTGAATCTGTAATGCCTGGATTGTATTAGAGATGGGCTGATACCACTTTTTTTTTATGTCTGATACTGATATTGTAAATTTGGATATCTGCCGATACTGTTACAAATCCGATACAGTCACAGTCTTTTTTTAAACATAAAACAATGTTTTAAAATGTCTGAATACATGACTGAGATTATTGTTATGCTTGAGGAAATGCTTGATTTAAATACTGTTTTCCTACTAAAACAATGTAATAATTACACACACGTATATGCTAAATTGTTTGTCCTCAAATATTGTTCAGACATATAAATATTTCTTCTTTCTTACTGATTACACTATAAAATTATAAAATTAAAAAAAAAAATTTGATCAATTGAAAATGAAATACTGAAGCTTGTCATTTTGAACCAATTTGGCCTATAAAATGAGCTGCTTTTGCAGAGAACTACATTTCCCACAATCCTCTGCGCACGCCCCGGCGCCGCGTCACAATGAGGCTTTGGGCGCGCGTTCCGGAATAAATGATAGAAAATCTAAATAAACGGCAGAATTATGAGTAGAACGCTGGTTGTTGTGGTTATTTATCAGCTAAAATATGGTTTGTGTCTGTAATAAAGGAGACGTTTTGACCGAACTGGAGCGTTTTAGCGAGTAACAGCGCTCATGCGCACGCTCATTAACACAGCGTATGTTTACATCGCGAAAAATGTCATTTATGCGTTTTTATGCATTTACTTCTGTTTTAGTGCAGGAACATCTCACGAATACTTTCACATACAGAGGCTTAATAGTGTGTCACTATTAAGCCTCTGTGTGAAATACAAGCAGAGCTGCTCTAGTGAGTAAAATAAATTAAACCAAGCTTCGATTCTAGAAAAATTGCCTCGACCATTTTTTGTAATAGAATTATTCGTTATTGGAACAGTCGTTTCAGCTCTACTTTACCGCAGTGCCACTTCCCATGCATAACGAATTGAGCGTACACACATTTACAGATCGGCTCCATAGAACGGCCCAATGCCACCGATGCCCGATCCAGCCGTTTGAGCCGTTATCGGACCAACACCCATCCACATATCAGATCTCTAGACTGTATCAACATAAAAAACACAGTAGTAATAAATAAGCCCCAAACTAATTTCAAACACTTCTTAGGTTATTTCTGTGCAGTTTCTCCACGCATGCGCTTTCTCCCCCAAGCAACCGTTGTCATGGTCAACAAAACGAACACCATAGCTTAAATAGCAAATGGAAATTTAACTGCAGTAAATATCTATTTCAATCCTATTGCTGCTGTAAATGTAAATGGCATTGAAACGCTGAGATAACTATTGATTAATTTAAACCTTTCACCCAGTTCTGTATGTTCTGCTCAGCTTCTGTGCGCTGCTGCTGATGACCATGTGAATGTACTGAAATTTGGCCCCGTTTGATTTGACGTGAACCGATACCCGGTAGTACTGTCATCATTTGGTTGGTACCTTTGAAAGTGCCAAACTCGGCACCCAACCCTACTGGCTAGTATCGATCAGCCGCATAAGCACTGCATTCTTTTTGGATACAGGAAGGATGCTGCAGCGTAAAGAAAGACTGAAAGAAACCTAGTGACTGAACTTAAAATCTGGAAGCACGGCAGTGAAGCTGCGAGGGGAAATGTCCAACGACACTAAAAACAACAGAACAACTGCAGCTGATGACAGAAAATCAAGCCACACAATAGCATCAGATATGTCTGAAACATCTTGGCTGCCTATTTACAGGAGAAAATGAAGCCATACGCATCGGCAGGCGCTTTGCTGTGCTGCAAGACAATGACCCAAAACAATCCGCCCGCCAAGGAGTCCGTCGGGGAGAAAGAGTAGAACATTTTGGGATGAACAGATCAAAGTCACAATTGAAATGAAATCAGGCATGCATTTCACTTGCTGGAAAGTCATAAACCTTTCAAAACAAACACAAAATCAAATGACTGCTGCAAAAGCTCGGCCAAGCAATTCAGGAACGATGCATGATGACAGTGATGTCACAGTTATTGTATGTGTGTGTGTGTGTGTGTGTGTATGTGTGCCCGACTTGTGCTGCTGTTTCATCTTTAATCCAAACTGCTTTAAGAAACAGAAGACATGGCACGATACCGCTTTTTAAGACCAAGACCAATGCACGTTTTTACCCTATTGATTACTCTCTAACATTATAAAATGGGAAAAAATATTTTCTGATCAATTGAAAATGAAGAAATTGTAAAATTTTGGGTAATTTTGAGCCGATTTGGACCCATTTTGGCCTCTAAAATGAACTGCTTTTGGCCTTTCTGACAGAGAACTACATTTTTGCGCATGACAGCTAACGTGTGTGTTTACATCGCGAATCATGTCATTTATGCCTTTTTACTCTTTTTACTTCAGTTTTTGTGCACGGAATTGAGTTGTGGTCTCGGCTGGTCTCCAAATAAAATCCAGAGTCCTCTTTGTCCGAGTTCATGACAAGACCGAGCACAAATAAGACCGAGTCCGAGACAAGACCGAGACTTTTAAAAACTGATCGGTGCCATCTTTAAAACAGAGCATAAAGCCGAAATGACAGCCTCTGTATTTATGGAGTTCTCCGTAAATAACGCAGTACATTATTAACGTGTCTGTCAGTTTCTAACATCTCAGAAACTAAAATTAATGAAATACGTTAGAGATTATGCAAAATGCAGTGAAGCGATGTGTTTTATTTTTCTACCTGTTACACTAATGCCTCTTGTCACTTTTTACCGCCGGCAAATAACAAAATAAATAGGTAATGCTGGCATTTCTACAGTGGTCACTGTTAAAAGCTGTGTCCTGAGTGATTTCCAAAAACAGTCTTGATCTGACGCTATTGCTCTCTCCCCGACTTCAGTACCTTGCCTCTGGTGGGGTGACGGACTGGCAGAGAGATCAGCGGCGAGACAGGTAATGTTTTTAGTGAGCCCTCGCCTCCGTGCCTCCTTTTTTTTTTGATGTTACGAGGCTATTACTACTTTGTACTGATGCACACTAATGCTCAGAAACAAAAGAGCCCCTCTGCTGTCAAGATCTATTCAGTTAATGAACACTTCCGCCTCAGCGAGCTCCTTTAAGAGCCACTCTGAATAAGAGCCTGGCACCGAGGGCCCTCCTCCAGTGCTGTCTGACTCGACAGATTGAGGAGTTTAGACATCGCCCTTCATCGCCACATACGAGAACGCGTCACTGCGGAGAAAGGCACGCAACGGCGTAATAACTCATTTTCTTATCACAAATGAGGACATTTGGGAACATGACAACGTGGCTGGAAGTGCTCGTGGTGACAGCGTGGTCTTCATGCGGTGGAGCTTTGCTGAAAAGGAGCAGCGTTGTTTGGATAGATCTCTACGCCGGGTCATTTATCTTCGCCAAGATCTGAGTGAGGAAGTGTGCAAGGGTGACAGAGGAGCTTCGGAAAAAACACCCATTACACCAAACAAAGGGACGGCCCTGCGAGAAAACTCAATAACAGTTTGGGGAACAAAGATTCTGTCAAAACCAGGTTCGATAGAGTGAGAAAACATCCCAAAGCGTGTTTTGTGACGGAAAATAAATCATTAAAAAAACGCACATTTCACTTCCATTTCTTTGCAAACAGAGCATCTTTTCTAAACGTATAGAGTGATGTAACCCTGTCCTAGCATTGCCACTACATCTAACCCCCAAGACTCACTCCACCCAAAACTCACTGTCACCAAAAAAGTTGTTGAGCAGCATATGTTAACCGACACAGCGATTTATGATGTCGCAGACTGTAGGGGCCACGTGCGGACAATGGAATAACACAGCGCATAGGTTATTCATCAAAGCCGGCGCGGAGAGAAAAATAAAAAGCTTTCATAAGGCGGCAGATTGCTGCTGGCGCACTTGCCATCGAACACACTTGACAGTGTAAACAGATTTGTCGGCCAGCTTGGCTATCACCTCTCAACTAATGGGGTTGAAGAGAAATGGGCACACGGCGCTGATATTGAGCAGGAGCGTTAATCTTGATTCAGCTGTCATTTCCCCAATGAGGTGTTAAATCAATACAGATATGGTGCCCCAGTCCTACACTTCACTCCTCGGGATCCCATAGAAGAAGAAAGCCAAGACATTAACGAGGCGCGTGTAAGCCATTTGCAGACTCCTTGAGTGAAGACAAATTCATCACGTGCTATATTCTATCAGCACGGTCACGGGGAGTCGTCAGAGGCAAACTGCGTCATCCAGCTCCACAAATAACAGGAGTAGTTCCCACAAACAAGTAAGAGTGGGAGAAGAAACCCGGTTCCATCAGAACCTCCAACATTACTGATTCTTCTTAACGATTCTCTCATTTCCCAGCACCACGTTTTTTTCCGCTTTTCCCTAAGTTCTGTGTCGCGGTACATTACGTCACACTCTCTGCAACTTGACCTTCAACCACGAGGAATCATGACGCATAAATGATATTTTTCACCATGTAAACACACACGCTGCGTTTGTTAGCGCTCACGACTCTCACAGGGAAGTCCAACATTCACTAAAACCTTCCAGTTCAGTTAAATCTCCCCATTTATTACAGACAAAACTTATATTTTAGCTGATAAATAACAACCAGCGTTCTACTCACAGTACAGACATTTACTTGATATTTATTTATTCCTGACGCGCGTCCACAGTGCTATTGTGCCGCAACTCTTTGACAATTATTGATCTTTTTTTTTTATCCAAATGGATATCAAATGGATAAAGAAGTGTTTCCACCTGCACTAACCTTATTGTTCTTCATAAACTAAGCCATAGAATGTCTCTGCATAATAACAACTCTGAATATCAATATGAATGTGTTGATGTTCACAGTCTTGTGCAGACATCATTTTGGGAAAAATGAAATGGTTGCTTTTGGTGAGGAAGACTGTGTAGAACTTTCTTCACACTCAAAAAACTACTCAGAAATCGATGAGAGAATTGATAAGGAATTGGATTGATAGGCAGAATCAACAATGGCATCGATATTGATAAAATCTGATCAACTCCCACCTCTACTAAAAAGGTAGTCTAACTTACTGGAACAATCTCAGGTAAACACATGCAAGATGAATCTGAAAAAAGGTTAAATGGCATTTTTGTGTAATAATAATAATAATAATAATAATAATAATAATAATAATAATAATAATAATCATCATCATCATCATCATCATCATCATCATCATCATTATTATTA